>VZRX01009012.1:147288-196434 GCA_013398075.1 Notiomystis cincta | reverse complement strand
GACGAGCATTTACCCGATTGTTGCTTTTATTTTATTTTCCCCTCGCCTCTCCCCCCAGCACCACCCGCTATTGCAAATGTGGGCTCCTTGATGTTAATCTCCTCTCAGCGGTCTGAGTCTATGCGTGTGACTGGAGCTCCCTCTCTCTCAGGCTGCCAGCGCCACGCAGCACTGCACAAGGAGAACTGGAGTAAGGAGAAAAACAAGAACAAATCCAGGCTGGAAATCTAAATCAGTACTAGCCACCGGCTCTCCGATTTTATCAACACAGATAGAAGAAGAGAAAAGGAAAAAAAAATCGCGTGTAAGCTGCTAAATCAGTTGTGACCGCAGTGCACTCTCGACTGTTTTATTCTTTGTGTTATCTTCCTTCTTAGACTGAAGTTAGACATGATAGGGAAAAATGCAATCTCATTTAGAGTGGTTTATACCAAAACAAGAATTTCCTTAGTGGTGCCAGAGCCAAGCCAACTCTTCAGCTATTCCCCTCTTCATTTCAAAGAGATGAATGGTGAGCACAAACCTGATCGTTCTTAAATCAGGACACCATCAGGTGACCAGTCTGCACTTCTAAATATAACACCACATTGTCCTGAGGAGCAGCTGCTCTGGAAGGTAACTGGAAACATCTCCTGAGAACCTGCAGTGCAAAGATCTGATGTATACATCATCTGGCTGATGCATGTACTGACCTCTCCAATAGCAGCTACCCGCTCTGCAGAGATACCGGGCCACGTCCTCAGGAGCTGGTCTGTTTTACACCAAGGGAGGACCTGTCCCAGGATATTTTGGGAAGCAGGTGACTATCAGGTACTTTATGACATCCTTTTATTCCTGGCCTTGGGTTCTGTTATCCCCAACCGTATTGTTACTGTGGGAACCTGAACAGTTCTTATTGCGACAATATATTTAGACAAAGGGCAAGAGCTAATCTCGCAACAGAGAAAAAAAAAGTCTTTGTCAAAGCTTTATTTTTAAAATACACATCCCTAAAGATCCTTTCATATTATTCTCAAAGCACGTCAAGTATTTACAGACCGTGCTGTCTTCTCAGACTGGTGCAAATGAGGAGCCTTTCTATTGAAATTGCCAGCATAAATGTTTAAAACTGAGGTAAATAATTAGACAATCAAGCTGTATATATTAACATTTATAATCAAATACTTTAGACTACTTACAATCATCCATTTGTAATCACTGCAATAGACCTTATTGTAAGACTACATTTAGGGATAGAAAGCCTTAAACCTTCTGGACACTCTTGCAGTTTTGGTGTCCTAAGCAAAAAGCAGCCCTAACTGCAGACAGGCACTTCGGGGGGATGTTTGCACAGCCACGATGGCTGCAGAGCGTGTACCAAGGTGCACTTGACTGCAGAATTTCCCAGAATGAAGCAATGAGCCCACACAGCTGATAAGACATCCCACTCTCTGTCCACGTGCACAGTCACCCCTTCCTTCCACAGAGAAAAAAACACACAAGGAACAAACTTCTGTCCTCAAGGCCTATTCCTGTTTCAGTCAAAGTACTTCCAGTGTCACAGGTTGGAAAATGGCAAAATAAAAGTGAAAATAAATATATTGTTCATTCAGGCACTAAAGTGCACATTTATAAAAACAATTGATAAATTACATAGAAAACTTCTCATGGTAGGTAATACTAAATAATCCTGTTAGGAAATAACTATTCTCAATCTACCATCTCTAGGACTCTAAAGTAAAATTCAAAGCAAAACCAAACCATCTAAAAACACAGAAAAACTTACCCAAATACAAATATTTGTCCATGTGCTCTGAAGATTACTGGAGCTGGACATTGGCAGAGAACCAAGAAAAACTAATTCCAAAGGTGGGGGCCCTGGACTCAGAAAGCTCTGCTCCTAATCCTAGAGAGTTTAACCCCCCAAAACCAAAAGAAACTTCTGAGATAGTTTAAGTGAACATGATCATACATAAGAAGAAAAGAGCAGGCCCTAGACTACATGAACATGAGTACAAAGTTTTGTATTTGTTCTCTTTTTTTACCTCATCTTTCCTTTTTGTGCTGCAAGAGATTTACAGCTCTGTTACAAAAATAAAATTATTAAAAACAATTCATCATAACACTGAGCTCTCAGTTGTTCTCTGCACAAACCAGATTGCTGCTATTCAGAGGATTTCAAGAGAACCCTAAGTAGAATATAAATATTTTTAGGCTAAGGTAAAGTTCTGAATAACCATTACAAATTTCTGTGAGAGCAATAATGATCTCCAGGCCAAGCACACTTTGAGACAGAAACACTAACAAATTGGACAGGAAAACATAATCTGAACCAGCAGCCTGGGGAGATCAGAAGCATGACCTCCTTCCAGTCTCTTCAGTGGTCCTGAAGAGTGGGACTACAGACCATGATTATGCAATAAGCCACAACACTGAACAGTTCATCAGTATTGCCTAATAAAAAGGGTTTGGAACCTTCAACGTACTTGGTACATACATTGAACTAAAACCACAGAATTGTATTTAGAGCTGAGGTGGAAGAATGGTGAACCAGAACCACATGGCAACAGTCTTGGGAGAGGATGCACTTGAGAAGCAGAAAGCAGGGAGTCTCACTAGAGGGCAAGCCAATCCACACCAAAAAGGCTGAGCTCCTAAGAAAACAGCATTGTGTCAAACGCTTTTCAGATGTGCTGACACATTGAAAAAAATAGCATGGATCTTTCACTTATGTTATCTGTAGTAAAACAGCATGTATTTTAGCTTCTATATAGAATAATAAAGTGCATTACTGAATATGGACTATCTCTTAGCATACACAACATATATTAAGAATTTCTGAGTCCAGATCTATTGTTCATTTTTCAAGAGAAACGGCATTAAAATATTGCTGGTGAAATCAATACCATGACTCATTAACACACACTCCATGTTCTTGCATATTTTGCAGTTTTGTGTTGTACTGTAAAATGGGTGTAGGTGACTAAATAGACTCCAGAGATACTGATGTTCTAAAATGCAAAAGGTAAACCTTTCATGACCAAGTACGTTCTTCGTAGCTCAAAAAATTAAATTCAAGGAGTGATGACAATATGAATTTAAACACAGGCCAAGAATTAGAACAATTTGATGGAAAGAGTCAAAGACTCCTCCTTCTAGAATCCAGTGTAATTTTTATCTTGTTATTCTTGGTTATGATTAGATGATAGTAAAACATACTGATGCAACCAACATGGCAGGGAGATTCTATGTAGTCCTAATTAATACAGTTAGAAATGGTGGGATGGCATTCACAAATTAAATGAGTTGCCAAGATCATAAAGTAATTCAGCAGCAGATTAAAAAGAACATTTATGCCCTTTCTACAATCTCTTCTTTTGGTCATTTGTTTCATTTAGCAATTTGTCACTTCTTCTTCTGAGTAGTTAGGATAACTGCTCAGCAACTAACTAAAACATTTATTGATATTTACTTACATAAGAATTAATGTTCACAGATAGTTCAGGTTCTTTCTCAAGCACATTTACATTTACATTACTGTGGCTAAACTGAAGATTTTGCATGTAAAATGCACAAAAGTGGCTATTACAAGTTAGCAAGATTTATGCAATCTTTATAAAAATGCAGCTATCGGAGCATTTTGTTTTCTGCTGCCTCACAAATCTGTTGGTTCAGGATTCATCTATCCACTGCATTCAGCATTTGAATAATTTTGACCTTTTACCACCCTTAGACAATTCAAATAAAAGGTTTCCTGTTGTCAACACAAGCTCCTTGGGGCCTTAGTCAACACTCTTATCTGTCAACTTGCATTCTAGGCAATTTCATTTCTCACTTAAGAATTGCAAACAGAGTTGCTTTCTCATGAAGACTCTAACTTTATTGATAACCCACTCCATACTAGACCTTTCAAAGTGGCAAATACAAATATCCAATGAATCATTTTCCCACTCATCGATCTCTGCTCCTGCACTCTTAGGCACTTTACTGCAGGTAAGCAAACATTCAATAACCTGGGGACTTCTGTAATTTTTGAGATCTATCTATGCAGGTATTCTCTGTCTCAGAAAGTCTGCAATTTTATGTGCTTAATAAATGCCATCCTAGAACAATTACATTGCACTGGGATATAAAGCCATGCTGTGGATGTTCACAGAGAGTAAAAGCTGAATATACTATTTGAATTTCACCATTTCGTACGCAGTCCACATGAAAATTGATACATTACAAGCTACATTTTCAAAAGCATCTTGTCTTCTAGTTTCCCACCCACAATTTTGATTCAGTTCTCCCCTGCATTCTAATATTTTTGCTCACAGGTACCAAAACCACACAGGATGACTGCACAGCTCAAGCCTTGAGTGATATTTTTTGACACCTTTGAAGACTTATCTCTGTTCCTTTTTTTTTGGATCAAAAATCCTGTAACTCTTGGGACATCTACTGAACTCTCACAGCTCCTGTTCTAGAAAGCCATCAAAATAGAATTGATAGGCTTAATGACTTTTAAACATGAACACAGCTCCTTGTAGTTTAAATTTGACATGACCAACAAACAAAACCATTGTCTGGCCACAGCCAGAGCTTCATCCTTTCTTGCTCAAGACACTGCAATGAGAGCAGTGGCCATGCACTCACTTTCCACGGCAACATCATGATTTGAGCACACAAGAATCTGTTCTTTAGGGTGTATGGAAGCCTTCACTCCCCTCAAAATTGTTGCGTGATATTGAAAAAGAAGCAGCTACTTCTGCTGAGTTTCCTGAGAGTGGGCCTGGGCTCATAGCTAGTCAAGACATCACTGGGTGGGACAGAAGGCCTTGCCTGGGAGACTCAAAGGGAAGAAATGCAACTCTGAGGGAAATGAGTGGGCAGCACAGCCACATTTGTTCCACACAATCTGAAAACATCTGTATTTCACTGGGTGATGCTGCAGTCTTCTTGGTTCCTGGGGTAAGCCTGGATCTGTGTCAAATTGAAAAGTTTGACATAGTTTTCAGTACTTGGGAAAGGAAGATCTCCACTGAGTTCACTTAGGTTACAATTTGGGAGAAAAAGTAATTTGTCACTATAATAATTTTTAGGAAGTAAAAATTTAGGAAGATGCATTAAAACAACAGGAGAAGAATTTGTGTATATAATTTCTTAATGGATGCTAAATCTTCATTACTAGAGATGAAGCTTTCAGAAGCAGACAAAGGCATGAGAATGTTCTACAAGGGATACAACACCTCCAGTGGCAGCCAAGGATTGGTGTGCAAGGACTGAAGTCTGGAGTCACAGTAACAGGGAGAGATGGAGACAAGAAGATGTGTGGGCTAAGCCCTCCAGGATTTCTGCCTCACCAGCTGATCTGAAACCACACACCATCCTGCTGTGTAAAGTGCAGAGGAGATTTGTGTAGGAACTAGTGCAGGTTTTAGGAGCATCAACTCCTCTCTGATTTTCCATGCTATGGAATGTTTCCATGCTATGTGTCTTTATATCTGATATTCCCAGTGGCATTTTAGGGAAACATTATCAGAACAGGAAGATGCCATGGGGTAAGGAGGAAGCCCAGAACAGTTACGTGTTTAGCTCCAGCAATCCCTTTTTTCTTGTTTTGTTTTTTTTTCCCTTTCCCAA
Source organism: Notiomystis cincta (assembly GCA_013398075.1). Taxonomy (NCBI): domain Eukaryota; kingdom Metazoa; phylum Chordata; class Aves; order Passeriformes; family Notiomystidae; genus Notiomystis; species Notiomystis cincta. Next base: position 190,830 of record VZRX01009012.1, on the reverse strand, counting down.
TCTCTTTTCATATCTTCTGTCTCTTGCAATAGGGAGAAGCATAAGGGCTCAGTGTGCTAATAGCATCTTATTTTTTTCATAGCAGACTGCATATATACATATGCAAATATAGTTTAGAGCTGAGATGATGGGTTTTGTTTAAAACTGTCAAAACTAAAGTCTGGAGAATTTTCTTGATGATGAAAATAGATGAGTAATCCATTTGGTAGTATCTGTGTAAACAATATGCACAAACCCACTTTCTTAAAACATTTCTGCTTTTAGTTCTTAAATTAATGCATACTGCTCAATTTGACTACTTCTTTCAACTTCTGCTGGCTCTCTGGTCCTGCTGAGATATGCACCATTCTCTCCTCATTCCTTCTTGCAGATTGGAAATACATTTAGACTCATCAAATTTCTTAGAGTAAAAAATCCAAAGTGTTAAGCATGGATAAGACTGAACACAATTCACTGCATCTTCTTAAGGCTAAAAATTGATAACAAGTTTATCAATTGCTCTTCTGTTCAACTGCTGGGACTTGAGTACAGGGTTTTCCAGTTTCACCCACTATATTCAGATCTTAACCTGCAACTAGTTGAATCCAGTGAGACAGAGAGCCTGTATTTAAACAGTATAGTCTTCAGCACTTCAATTAATAGTTAGAAAAGAGTGTGACTTTGCTGTCTCTGCCTGTGATAAACCTGTTTTGATGCCAGTAGTACCACTAAAAGGTGAAATTAAGGACATGGTTCTGAAGGGGAAGCACAAAATCCAGAACTTTTCCTTTCCAAAATAATTTTAAATTCCACAAATAGTTCCAATATATCTGTACTTTGGAGCTAGCAATGTCTCCTCAATTTTAAAAGCCATGTTTTCATTGTTTCTGCTTTTGTTAGATGCTACAGAGAAAAATAACCCAAACAAATAAAAATTTGAAACAAACATTTGCTGAGTGGGATATAATATATTTTCAAAAAGAAACATGAAAAAAAATTAATTTTTCTACTCAGAATTTTAGAGTTTAAAACAGACATTTGAACAAGTGAGTATGAAGCAAATTAATGAGGAAATGAGAAGACTAGAAGATGCAAAAACCTAGGAAACTGATGAAAATTAAAAACCCTGCAAACAGTTTTCTGACTCTGAATGGCAAACTCAAGAGAGATGAAAGATGAATGCATCAAAAAGAACATCTTTTTGTTCCTTGAAAGAATAGGTTATTGTCTACTTGTATTTCTTGGACACCATCACTGGTAGTGCACTCACAAAAAAACAATGGAAGACACATCCCTGCCCCAAGGAATGTACAATCAAAAGAGCCAATGGAAAAATGTCCAGTTATTGCAAAATGAATAGAATTAGACCCAAAATTAAGCAAATGTACTTAAACAGGAATGCCTCCCAGCATATTAGCAACAGCTCAGCAAAAGACACTAGTCAGCCTAACCATTCAAAGATAGATGTTTCGATGACAGATTAAAAATAAATAGACATGGTAATGGATATAAAGAAAATAAACTGAAGTTGCAGGGAAATGTTTTGATTTAAAAGCTGAAATTCTCAGGTCAAATATGCTGTCAACAGGGTATGACACTTAAGGTCTCAAAAAGCACTCAGAGCTAAACTTCAGCTCTGTGCATGCAAATCACTGGTGTGTGTGGTTGTTTATCACTGTCACTTGTACAAGCAAATGATAGAATTTACATCTGTAAAAGCCCGTTTGTGCTTAGTTTGTATTCAGTTAGCACATACAGCTGAGGTTTGTATGCATATCTGTATATTTTATCATTTGTTGCAGAAAAAGCAGTGCTCAAATTGTACCTGAAAAATAGACATCATATTTCGAAAATCTGGTTCTGAGTAGTGCTCAGAAAATGCAAAAAGTCCCAATACAATGCTTCAGATAGAATGTAATCTATTTCCAGCAATGACATCAAAATAAGATAACACAGTTTAAGATAAACAAACAAGATGCCAGACATCATGCAGATGTTAGAGTGTGTTTGTCTGTTTCCTTTCTCATGCCCTTTAACTGACAGTGAATTAGTTCATAATTCTGACAGTCGTTAGGGGTCACTTTACCTCAGAGAAGGTTCTAAGGCTTTGCCACAAGTAGTCACAATTCATAACTCTCAGTACTCGTGTTTGATCCTGCCATGAAGACTCATGGCTTGTCTGTTCTTTACAATGGTGTCAGTCATGTAAACAGAACCAAAATTCCTGGCTCAGGAGAGGTGTGAGGCTGCATTAGTCAGCTAACCTCTCTCTGTGCCATCTTTAGCATTTAGCTGAGCCCTTTGCCAAATTCTCTATCAGTTCAGTCCAAGCTATCCCCACATAATGAATCCCAGTGCACAGGGATCCATTGGGCTTTGCCTGCTTGCCATTAAATAAAATATATTAATTTTATATTTATTTGTGTTTGACAGGGCACTGTAGTAAGATCTAGATATAGTAAGGGCTTAGATTCTGAAAGACAAGGCTCAGCTGCCAAAGAGGAGTGGGACTATAAAGCTGTTCACTGTCCAGTTTAGCTCTTGCATTTGCCTCTAAGAGACAATGTTAGCCCTCAAAGAGTAAATCACAGTCCCTCATAGTCTGGGAGTTTGTCTCTGCAGCTATTCATCTCATTTCATGGGAGCACCAGAAGAACCGACAGCTGCAGAAAATAGCTGATGTCAGAATCCAACAGCAATCCAAGAGATTATATGTTTACTTCTTCATCAGATGCTTAATCTAGTCTCAATTTCCAAAAGGTACTTTCCTTGGATCTACCTGGATCTGCCTCAATTGAAACTCATCTTCCAGAGTTTAAGCTCTAGCATTGTGAGATCAATGTATACAGCATGGGTCTTCACATCATTCGGTGTGCATGCGAAAGTGGTCAGGATTCAAGCCCTGGGCATCAACAGCTCTTAAATTACCTTGTGTTCTCATGAAAGTCGGGTCACAGCTGGCCATAAGAAAAATGGTATCCCACTGTAGCAGAAAGCAATGTACTTAAAAATGTAATTCAAGTTTGAGGGCTAGAGGGTGTGTCCATGAAGACAGGGCCTATGTGAAATAGATCTAGCGAATGTTTTCTCATTTCATGCTGGAAATTTGTCTGGATGATAGTCAAAGTGCTAAACAGCTTTTACTAGAAGCAATAGAGCTGTATAATAACCTGTGCTGGTTTAGTCCGGGGAAAATCCCTATTTTCTTAGAACTAAGCAAACGGCAACATGCCTGTTGTTTCTTGGGGCATTACCACACTGATGTCTCACAACAAGCAAACAATTTTGCAGGGAAAAAACCCCTTATTTTGAGTGCCTTCTATGAAATCAATTTGCATTTCTATTACTTTCTAATGAAAAACATTGCAGTTTACATACTTCGCTATATTTATACGGCTTTTATAAGCTTGTCGAGTTATCTGTTTTGTTAGCCCTCCATTAAGTGCTCTGGAATAATTGTGTTTACTGTATTAGGCACTTCTGTCTTTTCTAAAGAAAATTAGATGAAAACTAGGAGTTGATATCTTATCTAAGACCAACGGGCCTCCTACTTCAGTACCCTGAGAGTGCCCAGTGTCAAATACACTTCAAAGGAAAATAAGTAGGCAAAAGTATCAAATAAATATTCAAAGAGTAGTTAGTACTAGACTTTTCTCTTAATTACCACCACACTGTCATTAATTTGTGCCAAAAATAACAAATTTTACCTACAGTGTGAAAATACTTTTTGCTGTAACTCCTGTAACTGTTTTTTAGTTTTTACCCATATAAAGATCTAATACTCTAAGAATTTAAAAGCCATTTTAAAATTCCAAAATAAGGTAGAGCGAAGCAAATGCAAATCAGCAGACATTACATTCTCAAACATGAGTAATGACTCAGCGTTGTTCAGATGTGCATTTTGATTTCTACAGCTGCATCTTGCAGTGCAGTGCTATCAGATAGATTGAAGCTCTAAACAATCTGGTGATTCTACAGTTCTGTGACATCTAATAGCTCATTTATTTTTTCTACCTGTCACAACAACATAACAATCTATTTAAGGAGCTCTTATTTAAGATTTGCCTCCCACTAAAAAACCCTATGTTCTGGGACATGATTCAGAGGGATGGGATGATTAAATAGGTACAAGCAGATAATATTGTCTTCAAGCCATTCTTTCTAAAGAAACTAACTTCACAAATGCCATTTTGAGTGAGAACTTTCTTATTCTCTGCTTAGGAAACAAAATGGTTCAGGTATAACTGCAATGTACACAAAAACAAAGAGGACAAGAAAATACTAAAAATAATCTCTACACTTCTCATTAAAACATCCACGCAAACCATCTTGTGTATTTGTGCACTTAAACATATGGGTATGTGTCTTTATATAAAGCACAAACATATATAAAGCATGTATTTCCATATCATATGGATACACCCACTCCCCCATATGTGACTAGCAGGTAGATGGTAAACCAAAACATCCCTGCTTCTCCTGTGCCGTGTTTCAGGATGAACTAGAAAAGCATTTACAAGCAAGAAACGCTGAGGTATTGGGGGAAAAAAAATCATATTCTAAAAAATAAATTAAAAAAAAATAAAAGAGTGTTTACCAATGGAAATTGAAAAGTTCCCTTCAAACACAAAGGCCAATTGAAAGCAGACTCCAGGGGAGGAAAACAAAGCCCAAAGCAACTCAGAATAAAATTTTGATTGCTGAAACAATTTTAAAATGTTGGAAGAAGAAATTTATCTGAACAGAAATTAGCTAATTGGTGTTGCTGGTTATGGACAATTGTTACAAGAATAGCAGCCTGATTCAGAAAGCTAAGACTAAGTTTAAATGAAATGGATGCAACAGACTGGCTGAAGAACAAGTTTATGATTCAAGAGTAGCAGAAAGAAGAGATATAAATTGAAAGGGTAAGACCATATTGGCTGTACATGCTCTCAAGTGGAAATTCAGAAAATCTGGGAAGTTAAAATTACAGGTATTGATTTCACTAAAAAGATAAAAAGTTACTATTATATTGGAAGATCTCATTTGGCCCATTCTGGGTAACAAGTTTAGCATGTATTACTTGTCATAGTACAAAGAATTCTTAATTGCTTGAGATGCAATTTCACAGCTCAAGTCTTCAAGTGAATCCATGATTGCTTATTTAGTGCTGGTGTATATTTTAAGAGTTGTGGGGAAAAAAATCTCTGTCGTAATTTCTTTTTCAAAAATGAAAACTTGACTTCTTGGCATAGCAACCAAGTTATCTCTACTGGTAAAAATAAAGCTCTTGTTATCTCACTAATACTTGGCTAAATATGTTTTGTTTTCAGGAGGCAACTGAAAAGAATCTGATGTATGAACAGCCTTTATGACTGATGGTGATGGTTTGATGAGTGAAATCCCTGCTGTTCTTCAGAAGGAATTTTAAACTTTTTCTCTGCACTGAAAAATAGAGACTTAAAACCAAAACAGTTCAAAGGTGAGAGAAGTTTTTTAAAATTCTCTTGAAATACTTAATTCAGAGAAAACAGCTTTGTCATAATATTCAGGTGCTCATTGGTAATCAAATTTTTGTTTTCCTTCTCATTGTTTAACATTTGTAATAACCAGGATGCACCGAACATTGTTTATTATCTTGAAAACTTTTCAAGTGCCTGACAGGGCTAAGTTTTAGGAAAAAAATATTCATTGTAAGTGCAAAAGATAATTAACCCGTTAAGTACTATTCTAGGCTAAAGGAAATGCAGCTACAGTATATCACTTAAAATGACTTACAATTAAACTGTCTTTAAAAAATTCTCACAGTGATATTTCAAGATTTTTGCACGAGCTGAGAAAAGCTGTACTTAATACAATATCCAAAGAGATTAAGGTGGATTCAGTTTTTATAGACATAAGATCGTCAAAGGGAAAGCCTTTCAGAAACTTTAATGGAAGGCTTCAGAAAAAGGTAAATATGATCCAGCTTCGTGGGCCTCAGCCACCAGAGGATGATACAGCCTATTTGTAAACAAATGGTTATTTATTAGCTGTGGTATTGGAGAGATGATGATTGCTAGGGATTTATGAGTAAGTCATCTCATTTCTCTTAATCGTGGCAGTGACTCAATTTTCCTAGCTAGAATGGAGTTTCAGTATGTTCCACCAATCTTGCAATACACTTTATCACTTGGGTATTTGGGTTTTTTTTTTTAACTTTAAGCAGCAGTGATCATATGACATGATATCTGTGGGGAGCATTTACCATGACAAAGCACTGCATACTAAGCAGAACTACAGTCAAAATACTCTTTTCCGTTTCATTACAAAACTTCATTTGTAATTTGATGTAGAAATAAATATCAGTGCTATTTAAAATGACAGCAGGGAAGAAATGGTAAACAGTAAGAAAAAAGAAAAGTATTAAGGTTGCATAATAACCCAGTTAGTTCTATTGTACAAAGGCAAAGGAAACTCCCAAATGTTTATGAACAAAATCAGTTTTTAAATACAGAGCAACACAGAGTGTGTGGGAATGGGTCAGTTCCTGTCTCCAGAGCTCTAGTAAATTGGGCAACATAGCTGAAATCACCAGAAATTAATTTACTGGATTTCTGTCCTTTGACCTTGCAAATTTCTCATCACTGAGCTTTTCTAGGCAGCTGCATTTTGACTTGTACATATACCTTATCTTTTAAACTTTATGAGCTTAAATATGTCTTAGACACTTTCATTACTTGGATATTCTGATTTAGACTTTTCCTCCTCAGAGGCACGTGATGACAGAAACACAAAGTACAATGCAGACTCTTAAGGGTATTCTTAGAACGACTGATTCGTGTCAGGTTTCAGTAAAAAACTTGCCATTATGAATTCTTGAGGAAATAAGTATATGTTATGCATAAAACCCCAAAGACCAACAGGACTTATGTTTAGAAATTCAGTGCAATTGCCTAACTTTTAAGAGCAAAAATTCTAAGGAGAGGTTACATCACATGTACACGCTCTCACTCGGTTTGTGTTGGTGGGTGCAGCACAGACCTCTGACAAGTAATCCGGAAAAGTTGTGAAAAGCTGTCCCTCTTCTGTGAATCAGCCACAAGAGGCAGGTGAGACATGCATGTCATCTGGCCTACAGAATTATTACCTGGCAGGAGCAAAACACTAGTGCCAGGAGCAGACAAAGGTAATACCTATCTATCATTTTCTAAACATAAATCCTCCACGGGTGCTGTTTTGTGTACATCCATATTACAGTCATAGATTCCTTGGTGGCCTTCTCAGTCAAATAATTTCTTTCTGAGATCCAGACTGCTCCCAGTCCTCTCTATTAACTCTGCATTTTAACTCCACTTTTCTCTGCCTTCATTTCTTTTCCCTAATAATTTCAGTTACTCTCAGAGTTGCCCTGTGCTCCATCATTGTCCCCATCCTTGTAACACTCAGGCCCAGCTCCTAATGCTCCACTTAGGCAGTTTTCCTTTTATTGCTGTGGCATCAGCAGGGGTTCTTTGACACTAAAAGAGAGATAATCTCCTGCTACAAGCTCTGTTCTCCAAACCACAATACTTGTCAAAGAGAGGAGGAATTGCACAAAGCCCCACTTGGCCCCCTCAGTCCGGGCAAGGAGCAGATCCAGTGAAGATGAAGGTAACTAACAAAACCTAGTGGCTAAAAACTTGGAGGCTTTTTCTTTTTCTTTTTTCCTTGAGGAGGTTATAAATGCAAGCCAAATGTAGGCAAGTTTTCACAGGATAGCTCATGCCAAACTTTAGGCCATTGCTCCAGAACATAAAGATAATACAGTTTCCTTGGTAATTGTAAACATTTCTCATAGGAGCAAAAATATTTTCCTATGAAATCTATTGTGAGGCATGGATCTGCTTGCTTAAGCTTTCCAAAACAAGTAAAGTACTCCATTCATTTCAGCCTGAGGCAGACACCTGCCATGGAAAACTTCGAGTTGAGTATTTAATATTTAGCAAAATTGTATTATATCTGAAGACACTTAATAATGGGAAAAGACAGTGTCTTAAATAAGGGGATTTCTTATGTGTTTATTTTAGATTTTAACTGTACCCAGCATTGTGGGGATTGAGTTATTTCCTCTCAAGGGGATGAGAGTCATTTTGCAGACAATCTTAAAAACAGAATTTAACTACAGCTGTCTGCTTTGTTCTTCAAGGGCATGGGAGATGCTTCAAAAAGGCTAAATTGTGAACTGAACAAAGCTTGTTTTAATAATTTCTGTGTATGCATTTGCAAGGCATCTGAAAAAATACCCATGTGATTTCAGCAGATGCAGTGATACTGCATGTGTTTCCCAGGATGAGATTAGGCAGATTGCCTTGGGTTTGCTCCACAGGGGACAGGTCAACTACCTTTATTGCATGCCATCAGCAATGTGCCACTGAGACATTTCCAAAAGATTAAATACTTCTCGGGATTAAGAGGCCTGGTTAAAACAGAAAATTTCCTTTTTTGTTTTTGCTACATGTAATGCTTACTAGGGGGCTATAAAGGGGATTATGGCATCGTAAATCATCAACAGTATTGTTTGCTGAGGTCTTTTTGTTCTTATTGCTTATATTTATGAAAGTACATGAATTTTCAAATTGTATATGCATGTATATTTTTATTAAAATAAATGCAGAATAATATGTTGTTTAGCCTCCCTAGACAACTGCTGCATTTCTCAAGTCACTGTGCCAGTTAAGCTTCGCTTTGTGGTTGGAAGTGGCAGTTGGTATAATTATTAAAGAGAAGAGATTTTCAAGGATTCAAAGGATTGCTTATCAGCAAGTACTCTTTATGTGACTCCATAATACTTCCCTGTTTTGTAGGAGAGGTTTCTTTAAAATTCCCTCTATAACCAAGAAGAATGACATTTAAGAACTATGCTAATAATATAAACTCTGTTTCTTGTTAATTATTTCTCAGTCTCACATAGTCCCTCTTTCAGTTTATATTATCTGACTGAATAATACAAGATTCCCATATTTTGGAATTTACTCTTTTTGATTGAAATGTTACTGAGTACAAGATACAGAATCTCAATTGATCAAATAATTACTCGAGCAATTATCAAAGCCTCACATGACGCTCCCATATTTTTAGTGTTAAATTTTTTGTTTTCTTTTGGAAGCAGTTGTAACCTTCTGTCCTTGTGTTTGCTCAATACACAAATGAAGGCTGGCACAAGGTACATAATTTCACAACATGACAGGTCAGTCTCAGAGGCTGCACGACTATGGATGGAGGATCTTATTTTTGGCTAAAGTCTCACAGAGCCCCCACTTTATCTTTCCAACTATTTTACTCCTGGATCTGACCCTGTCTTTAAAATGGGCTTCATGCAGTGAAGCACAGAAATTCAGATGGCATAGATCTATTTTGAAACTTTTACTTCCAATACATCTCCTCTAGAACTTTAAGAAAATCAGTCTCAGATCAGGGTCCCGTTGTGCTAGGAGCTGNAAGAAAAATAAAAAAATAAAAAAAGACTTGGTTTGGGGATGTAATAATGCTGGTAGATTTTAATAGACACTTAGGTATCAGTATTAGTAGGCATTAATACTGGATAGGAAGATGAATTCTGACATTAGAGACCATGCTACATAACTTAAGACTTTTAAACTAGATAAGAAATACCAAAGCAAGTGCCAATGGAAATAGTCTGAGACCAGTAAGACTGTACTTTCCACTTCTGCCAGACTTAATCTCAAGTAACTGAATTAGTCTTAGGTTTAACTTAGCCTATCTGGAGAAAGACTGACAAAAATAGCTGCATCCACTGGCCTTATTTGTACTAATACTGCTTTGGGTTAGGGTTCAGAGACAAAACAGGACCCTGCCTGGAGAAAACATTTCACTGCCACTGATTCCATGTTCATACTCATCATCCCAGCTGAAGAAGCATTAGGATCCTTGCTCCTTTGCAGCTTATTGTTTAGAAGTAGGCTAAGGTTTTTCCCTAACAGCTGCCCAACTGCTGACATTTTTCTGCTCTTTTAGAACTCTTTTTTTTTATCATAGGACTACAGTCTTTCTGCCATGCTTATCAATAATACACCGCATATGTGTATCTGAAAAAATATTCATGTTGCATTTTTTAAAAAATTATTTCTTTTGTCTCATGTCACCTACTTTCAATATTTTTTTAAGCCTCAATCCTTTGAAATATTTTCTCTCTTTGGGGCAATTCCCGATGCCTAACTCAAGTGTGGAAATCAACATGACATACCACATATACTAAGTTTGAGATATTGAAATGTCAAGTGCATTTCTGGAGAAGGTATGAAGGACACCCAGTGCCTAAGGAGACAGACTGAATGACCATTTCCTGAGACACCTGCAGCCAGAAAGGATGAATATAATCATGGCATAAAATAAAGATATTCAAACCTGGCAGCATCCTTAGAAGATGATAGCTGTGCACACTTTCCATGTTTGGCTCAACAAAGTGACAAGCAACTGCAGAATGGTCTAGTGACAATATCAAATAGCAATGGAAATTTCCAGTACATTCAGCATTGGAATGTAAGGTACATATACAAGGTCTCTTAAGATTTAGCTAACATTGTCTTCTCATTTCCTGTTGCTCATGTTAAACTGCACAGTACTGCACACATGCCAGTTTCCATTTTATTGTACAGGATCTGCTTTGTTAGGGGATGCTCATTAAGATCTCTTCAGTTAGCTGTTAGGCCTGTTACATAGGCTTTGTCTCTGTTTTTGTGGAGTGTGTGTTCAAAGCCCATTTCTTAAGGTCCATAATTGTCCCAGGCCCACACTGTTTGGGTATGAATGGTGTGTTTATGGTGTACTGGAAAACTGAAAGTGAGGTACATTTGAGGTGTGTTCCAGACTGCAAACTTAGACCATGTCCTAGCAAGCTGGAGCATGTTTCCTTCTGTCTGAATCACAGATGGCCAAGCATCAGCTGCCTTGCAGTGCCATGACAAGCTGCATGACGGGTCAGCCATGTGACTCTTCATAGGAAGGCCCCAATGTTGTGAAATACAAAGGCAGATGGATTTGTTGGCTGTTTGAGCCCCAGAAGCCTTTCTAAGCCTGTAGGAAGTGCTACAAGTGTCCTGTATTTGACCATGGAAAGCACTGAGACACATCAAGGGGCACAGGAGCCTTAGTGCACTCCATGGTTCAGCCCCTAAGGTGCCATGCAGACATAATCATATTCATGAACATATGTTTAGTTCTTTTACCCTTTTCAACAAGCCTACCCTTCCAGTATCAAAAAGTGTTTTGATTTCAACTCTTCCTTACAAAGAAAAGAAATGTCTGAGATACTTAGAGCAAATAATTATAATAATTATTGACAGTGTTATTATTGCAGTGCTCCTTCCACCTGTTCCCTCTCTCTCCACCATTGCACCAGCAACTTATTTGTTCAGATTTGACCTGAGTGAAGCACTGCAGTTTCTTTCCAGCTCCTCCAGTGATGGAGAGAAACTGCAGTGCTGTACAGGACCTGAAACTGTGAGTGCAAAAATATGCTTTGCAGCTCTTTGGTTGGCAGAACGCCCCACCGTATGACCCAGCCTGCAGAGAATGACCTGAAACGATGGAAATGGGACACAGCCTTTCCCTCTGCCATGAACACTGTACTGCACCTACCTCTGGCCTCAGAGATAGTGAGGTATTATAGTTCTTCTGCTTATAGCAGTGTAGCACACATCATCCATTAACTCTGTGCAAGATAAAAATGCTTCATTGTGGTGATACCTCCACTCTTGCAACCAGCTCACAAAATAGGCGAGATAAACTTGAGAGAACAAGATGCACTGTTCTGAAAGATGCTACAGTTTATTTACATGTTCTGCAGGTCAGAGAACTCAAGAAGGGAGTTTGCCTCCAAATTAAAATTGCTTGGTTTTATTCCATGTTCCAATTCACAATCATATACTATTTGCTGTTCAATTATTGTCCTTGTAGCTTCATTATTTTTACTACTTTCCATATTTCTATTCTATTATATTCCATATTTTTATTTTCCTCCATATAATTAACTTTGAAATTTCTAAGCAAACTTTCACTGGTTTACCTATCCTTCTTGTATTTGCAACCACCTTTTGCTCTTCCATTTTATCTGTTTTCACTAATATTTGCAACACCTTCTAATTTAGCATCATCTATGAAACTTGCTATCTTCTTTTTAACATTCCTCTCTTTCAGATTATTAATAATACTGTTAAATAAGATATGTTTAAGAGATTGTGCTGCTTCCTTTCTTGCATTCTCAATGACTCTTTGCAGCATGCAAACTGAATAAATCTGTTTCTCTAAAGATCTATATGGTAATAAATGGTAGGACAGATTTGTTAGGGGGCATTCTGAGGAACTGGTGCCTCTCTGATCTTTCAACAAAAACCACTCCTACTTTACCTTCAGAAAGTTCACAAACTCAAGTTTTACTACATTTAAGCAGAATATGCACGGATTGTAGATGTAGCTAGAGATGTTTTATAAATCCACTGCTCTGAAGAAACTCTCCTATCCAGCCACATCAATCTATTAACTCTGACTTCGACTCCTTCCATGCCTGCTAAAACCCTGCTCTGCATGCCTTTCTTGTCCAAGTACAGCCAGCTGACACAAGATGATGTGCTGTTTATCTTCCTGCAAGGTAGGCAGAAATGGTGCTCTGCCCATACTGCTCATAATATTTTGGCTGTCAATCACCTGCTACAAGCACCTGAACAGCAAAAACTCAGAGATAACTCCTCTCCAACATCCATTACCAACAATCTTTGGTCAAAATGTTCAGGTGTATCAAGGAACCAGGGAATTTTCTGATATATCTTTCTCACCTCTGCATTAATTTTGGTAAAGCATAAAGCTATTTCTTCAATTATTTGTTTAATGGTGAAATTATATTGCTTTGTAAAGACTTCTGTATGGCAGGAAACTCCTAGATGAGCATTTAACCTAATTAATTAGTTTTTTCTGACTCTATTCCTACTAAACATCTGAAAAAAAGACAAAAGATCAGTTTGTTTAATATATGTGAAACTCTGTATTAGTAAGCATGTTTAATACAGTACATCATGCATGCTTATATTTTGTTTGTAAACCTTCAAGCATCTTGTGAAGTTCATTTTTAAGTATTTCTCATAGTAATGGAGACAAGACTCTTCTAGCTCAAAAGAATTTTAATATATTTTCTTTAGTTATATAGATATATATATACAACAGTTTGACTGTTTTTTCAGTAAAGTGAAATGGATCCCAGTATAGCTGTCTGGTGAAAATCAATATATAGCTCAAAGAAGTATCATATTTTATTACAGACCTTTTAGAGTAGCTCATCATTGTTTGTATCAGAAATGTTTTGCCTTTTGCATTTCTGTCTGAGCTAGCAACTACTAGAGTTCAAGTTTGAACTGAATATAATTGACTTCACTACCTTTTGTACTACCTGAAGCTACCTGTTTCACTACCTGAAGCTGTTAGACACAGCTTCAAAATAATGTGAAGCAAGAATGAACAGGTATTGTCATTAAAAGGAGGAATCTCCTGCAGCCACTATTCCTGCCCTTGCTCTGGTCCCTCTCTTACATCACCAGATGTATTTATGTGACTCCATGGTGAACTGGATAAACAAAGTAACCTGGCCAATCTCTAACTCTGTGTTGGAGGGGATATGGGATTATTTTGATCCAGGTTGGTTTTCTGATCTAATTTACTAAACACTCAGACAAATACTGCATCAGGGGACACTGAGAAAAACAAAGCACCTAAGTCAGAAGGACTGCACTGCAGTAATGTCAATTTGATGCTTTGAAGCTATGACACTAGAAAAGTGTGATTATAATCAAATGGTACCTAAAATACATCAGTGGTCCTATCCTAGGGAACTGTGATGAAAAGGCAGCCATGAGAGATTTCCTGGAAATCACTCATCTAGGTAGCATAATTACTAAAACAAGATAAATTATTAGCTAATTGTTAAAAGCATAAAACCTTTTTTTTCCTTAAGTGTTTTGTATTGCCTGATATAAATTCCTCCCTAGTCTGTGAAGAAACTATGTATTAAAACTTTGCTTATTTCGGCTTGCTCACTTACTTTTAAACCATCTCAGAATTTTGGCCTTACCTCTTGGTTGCTTTATTTTTCTTCCTAGTTTCTTCTGAGAGATTTTGTCAGAAATCCTTTTGAAAAATCAAAGTAAATTGCTTCCTCAAGATGCCCTTTATACACTGTACTGTTGACTCAAAGAATTTAGCTGATCAAGAATGTGTGATTTACCCTTGTGGCAGCTAGGCTGGCGTGATCATATCAGCATATATTTATCCAAGCGTTTCATTACTTTCTCCTTAATTATACTGCATCAGTTTGTATAATACTGAAGAGAAGTTTGCCAGCCTGTGATACCTGGACTCATTCTTTAATCCTTTTAAAAGATGAGAACAATGCTAGACACTTTTCAAATACTGTAATTTTTTGCTTTAAGTGGCATATAGATTTTAGAACTTCACTTTCACATTTTATGTTTCTCTTTTCCTCTGAGTTCATCTTTTAGTCACAAGCAACATGTAGCAAAGAAGAAGTATTTTCAAAGGTAAATTATGTTTGCTTGAGGCCATAAAAATACTAAAAGATGACTGGCCTAAATCAGGTGATTTATTACTTAAAATATTTCTTAACATTAATATGTGATTATGTGACATTCTAGGAAACCTCGATATCAACAGTTGTCAGAAATAGAATTGTTTTGAGAATAATTTCAGTAATACTTTCTTTATAAAAAGTCTCAAAAGGAATTAAATTATTGCAAAAATTGCACAAAATAATTTTAAAGGGCTCTTCATTGAAAAATTTATATGACAGTGATGACCATTCACCCCATAAAAGAGTGAAGGGAAGGCCTTTATATTTAAAATTAATATTTTATCTGTCTCTTTCTGCCTCTTTCCTAATTCCATTTTTATCCACTTTGTTCTCTTTCTCTTTTCCTTCCCTACTCCTTAGGGTGAGAGGAAAGAGATTTGCTTTGATCTTTATTATATTTTGTAGGTTTTTCTTTTTTAAGTATAGTTTTAGTTGTAGGACAGTGAAATGAGCATGCCTTGGATATTCTCTAACATATCTAAAAGCTGTGTAACAGCTAATAATCCTCTGGACAAACATACTGTTTCTAAAGTGAAAAAACTCTTAGAGACTACTTAGAGTTAAATTTTTCAGTACTGAACTTGATGTTAACCAAAAGGGATTGTATATGAGGCTCAAAGGACAATTAAACCCCATTATTGTTTAATATTGGAAGAAAGGAGTGTCAAGACTATACAGTCAAAATGCAATTTCTATCCACTGAAAGATATTTGCAAATCAGTTCCAAACATTTAAATATCCAACATTTTCCTATAATGCATTGAAAATTGATTTAGAATCAGAAAAACTTGACTGGTTTTATTTTAGCAGCTATCAAAACAGTCATATTTCAGTTATATTTTTTTTTAAAATCTAAATAAAAATACTTCTATGTGGGAAAAAAATACTACTTCAGTTTTCAACCTGAAACTAGAAAATACATCAAACCTTTCAGAAATTGTATCACGTCATGCAATGATCACTTAAAATAATGATTCCTTTTTGTAGTTCAAACTATTCTACTTCATGAAGAACCAGTGAGTTTGTGAGAAAGTGGGCAACATGTGAGTACAGTTCAGCAGGGCAGAAGTGAGAGTGTGGTGACACAAGTCACTAAGTGATGCTCTGTGGCTGAAGCCCAAGGTATGTTATAAAGTAAATGCAAAGCATCTGGCTTTGAGCACCCTGATCTTGGGAAAGATGTCTCTGCCCATGACTGGGGACTTGGATTAGGAGGCATATAAAAGTTAATCCAAAGCATTCTATAGTTCTCTGAAAAAATAAACTTAATAAAGCAATATTTCTTAGATGCTGTCATTATTTCCATACTATCTAAGCTAACGAAAAATTATATGCAAAAAAAAAAATCCCACAGCATTTACCAAAAGTATCTCATGAAGAGCTATAATATTATTCTGGACTGTGAAAAATGAGTGTATTTTCAAGCCCTGTCTCTACAGTATTTTTCCTGGTACCAGATTCCAAATAAGTCTTCAAAGGTGAGGTGTCATGGTTCTGAAGATGGTGCCAACCAAACAGAGTTAAAAAGTGGCTGCTTAGACAGCATGTGCTCCTGAAGAGAACCGTGGTAGGACAGTATTCAGTGCCTGTCTGCCTTCAGAAGGCTCTCTCTGAGTGCCAATGAGCCAGCAAGGCAGGCTAGTGCTGTCCTGGGCTGCACTAGGCAAAGCACAGCCAGGCTGGGGCAGCTGGTGGGGTCACCCGGAGCACCGTGTCCAGTTCTGGGCTCCTCAGCACCAGAGGGACACACTGGGAGGAGGGCAAAGAAGGGCCACAAAGATGATGAAGGGGCTGCAGCATCTCTCCTATGAGGAATAGCATGGAGACCTGGGATTGTTCAGCCTGGAGAAGGGAAGGCTCAGGGGGATCTTAGCAATGTATACAAATAATTGAAGAGACAGTGCAAATAGGATAAAAGCTCTTCCCAGTGGTGGCCAGAGACAGGACCAGAGCCAAATAGCACCAAGTAAAACACTGGACTCTCCCCCTGAAAATCAGGAAACACTTTTTCACCATGGTGGTGACTGAGAACTGGCACAGCCTGCCTAGGAATGCTGTGGAGTCTCTCTACTTTGAGATATTTAAAAGCCACCTGAGCATGGTCCTGGGCAAACAACTCTGGATGTCCCAGGTAGAAGACAGAGGTTGGACCAGACAAGGTTATTACAACCTCTACTACTGTGTGATTCTGTGGTAATCCTTTCATGATGGACTAATTTTGTACCAGGAAAGGCAAGACAATGCAATAGTACAAAAGCACAGGGTTTTTGTCCAGATTTTCCAGCATTTCAAAGCATTTGTAGTCTGATACTGTGGAAGTGCAGCAAGAATATGTTGAAATAAAATATTTATAAATGGGAGATTGAAAAATACTATTTTGACTGCATAGAAATATGAAAGATATAGTGACTGTGAATGCAGTCACTAAACTACACTGAATCATTAAATTTTTCATTTTCAAGTGGGTACCAGGAGTACAGTCCCTTCTGGTACTGCTGATCCTTCTATTTTCTTTGAAAGTATTTGTGGGAAGAGGCCAATTTTCTAAACAAACTCTAGATAATATATCCCTAATTTTTTGCACATACACGATCACTTTTAAGAAATATGATCAAAGTCTGATATATGAATCTTTCAATAGGAAATTATAGTACAAATAATCTTGCCAGAATAATTTTTAAAAATAAAGAGTAAATAATCAAGAGATAATGTTCTAAAAATGTAACACCACAGCAAAGTCATTCAAAAGACAAAGGTAATTTGACAAAAACTTTCTAATTGCTAGAAGGCTTTTGGAAATGCTGGAAGATACCAAATTTTTTTATAGGAAATAATGTAAGTAGTAAATAACAGAGTTAGTAATTTAGCCAATTTTGCTTTTAACATTTGGAAATGGTTTACTTATACTCAGAAGTAATGAAGGAACAAGAAAATTTCTTCCTTACCAACATAGGATATGCTGTTACCTTCAATTTAGTTTATTAATCACTGAAGGCAATCACTGTTACAAATTTCCTCTGTCAAAAACTCAGAAATTTAAGATAAACTCTGTCCCAGCATCTGAGGAGCTAAAGCCTAAGGCACAATCACTTCTAGACTTTAATTTCTGAATTCCATCCCTTTTGATGTTGTCTTGGATCAGATTTCTTCAGAACAATTGACTTCAACCACGTGGAAATATGCTTCATGCATTCAACTTAGTCAAACACGCTATTTGATATCTCAAAGGAGAACTTTTGTTTTTGCACATTTTGGAAAAGATTTATAATAAATTTCAGTTGAAGAAATGCCTTAGGACAATGTGTCTGTCCTCAAAGCACACTGCACTAGCAGACAATGCACAAGTCTAAAGTTTCTCTTAAAGCAGAGGTCATGACCCATTGCCTACAAATAATACTAATTTCAATCTGACCTCCCTCTGCATGCACAAAACCACTCTGTGAAAAGAATCAAGAAAATGTTCAGATTGTGCAGAATACTAAATGCTGTATAGCCCTTTCCAGACACTTTTTAAGTAGATGTAGATTCTGTCTTACTGTAGGAAAAAAAAAAAAGCACATGAATTCATGGCACCATTCTGGGGAATGGGATGAGAGGGAGATAAGATCCTCTCCTTTTCACAACAAATTTGACTCAAAATGAGGCCCTACAACACAGGTAGAACAAATAACTTCCAAACCATGCCCAAGAGGCTCTACAAGCAGTGTGCATGAGGGTGTATTTGAGTGCTAATAACATGTAGATTATATAAACATAGCCTTACTGTGCCTGACCTAAAAGGTCATGATGAGAAAATAAAGACAAGAAACAGAAGAGAGCTGAGAGGGCTCAAGTATGTCAAAAGCATTACTCTTAAAGGGCTTTCCTGTAATAAATAGTATAATGGGAACCAAACAGCCTGGCATAAGATAGAACAAACCCTAGGCTTTCCTGGGATAATGCTCCCAGGAGGGAACAGCAAAAGAAGCGTATTCTCATGTCCAAAGACAATGCAGACCACTAATGTTCCAAGGGCTGCAAAAGGAACAGAGTGTAACAGAGTCTAAAAAGTTGTCCCAAGTGACAAGCCTTATTTTTCTGAAAATAAAAAATTTGTCGTTTGAAAATTATCCAAAATATTTCTTTTTCAAATAAAAGAAAGTGCATGGAATAAAAAATAATAACAAATGCTGAGTTGTACTGCTGTCTTTTAAAATAGGCTGCAATGCACTGAGATGTCTTTATGAGGTATGGAAATTTCTTTCTTCAAAATCAATTAGAAATAAATTGCATCAAAAAAGGCAGCTGATTATACATCCCTACAAATTCCCAACATTGAATAATGAATTTTGATGTCAATGAAAGAGTTGAAGAAGTGAGGATCTGTTCTGGCATTATCTTTTCCAGCTCAAATGTTGTATTTGTGTTCAAATTCCAGTATGTGCTACTCATTGTTATGTTTGTAACTATCATTGAAACAGCAGCTCTGTATAATCAAAAAAGTTTGGTTTTTTGACTGTCATTCTCACTTGATTCTTACACTTTATCATTTCCACAAACCACCAGATATAGTAAGACTATACAAGTTATCATTACTCTCTGCAGTTCTAGAAATTAATTTCCTATTCACAAGACTGAACTTGTATTGAATCCAGATGAGACTTAGAAAGGCAGATCTCAGGTGTAATGTTTGAGCACACAATGAGGCAGAAGGGAATAGCTCTGGGTTTTTTCCTAAAGATCTGACCTTAGAAGTACACTCAAGACCTTTATGAAGATTATGATTGCCCACTGGAAAGCTTACAGAGAACAAACACACCAGCATTCCAACATATGCATCCTCCCTTGTCTGAGAAAGGCAGCAGAAATGTCAGTACAATGTGAAAATGACTTTCCATACCTGACTCTTTGTGATAAACTGGATGCAAAAAGAAAGTCTTCCTTAGAAAAGAACACAGACAGGATGATAGGATGCAGGTCTTTGAATTGCAGCTGTGGACTTGATCCATGCCAGAGTGATCAAATGGATTACATTCAAATATAACTACTTAACTAGGTATGTTGACTGAGTAGCAGTTCTGACTAATATAGTACATATTAAAAGACTAAACTGGGCTAAGAGTGGTCTTCCTTTTTACAGATGGGTCAAGCAAGTTGCTTCAGAATTAATGGTACTGCACCCCTTAGAATCTAGAATTTCTGTAAGCCAGCAAGGAGAGATTCAAATTTTAGTTGAAAATACCCAGAGTTCCTCATTGGAGGAATTATTCACCATATATGAAATTCTTGGAGTTCCCAACAACATCATTTGCTTTTAGAAATAAGTTTTACTAATTGAAAAAGAATTTTAAAATTTCATTTTATAATTATAAATATACTTGCAAACTGCAAGAATTACTCTAATCATGAGTTATCAGCAAAACCAAGTATAATTTATACCTTTTCCCTTGTATCTCTCCTTTTTCTTTCCATGTGACTCAGTTTTAAAGCAACAGCTTTGCAACATGCCTGAGAATTAATTCCAGATCTTTAATGCAATATTATTTCTATTATTTGATCATTTAAAATAGTAGCTCAGAAGGGCACTATTTGTAAGAAAACATATTATTTTAACCGTTAAAAAAGGGTTAGCAAAGCATATAGAACTAAAACCAGCAGATAAGAACAACAGTTCTCATTGATACTCATGTGAGCACAGGTTAACTCTGTTTGAGGTTAGGACATAATTTGTTCCACAGTTTTTACTTATTTGAAATAAGTGAATAATATTCAGATAACTGCATCTGAATATGAAATTATTGTGTCAGTACTATAACTGAAAGAAGTAGAAGCATTATTAAAAGTGAATACTTTAGAGAAACACATTATTTATACACAGAAATCAAAATAGACATCTTCACCTTTTTGGGCAAAACACTCCGGAAAAATTGTTTGAAAACCACAAGAGAAAATAAAATTCCTGAGGCTGAATTCTCTGGAAAGGGCTGTGGATTTTTTTTTGTTTGCTTGGGTTTTGCTCATCTCTCTCTGATACAATATTAGGACAGCTTGGGAATTCTGCTTGGAGAACAGAGGACTGTGGGACAAAGGACCATACACAGCCATCTTCCATATTTCCATACATGGGTATAAGGCAAATGTAAGAGAGAAAGAAATTATTTATCCATCAGTATATACATTAAAAAATACAGTTTATTTCATGTTTACCACAAATACTTTCCTATTGTTCCTACTGAAAATAAGATAATTTGAAACTGGTCATAGTATATGTGGTTGATATGTTTCTTCACAACTAAAATTTACTTCTCTAGCCAAGGCTCAGAGTGCCACACAGGAAATCATTAAGAAGTATTTTACTGCTTTCCAGCATGTTTACATGAACTAATTTTATAACATACCTGCAAAGATGGAAGAAGCCAAAGAATTATTGCTGTTAGCTATTTTTAATACAATGTAGTCAGCAGATAATTGTGTTTGCCTTAATGTTAACTAATGCCCCTCCTACTGTGTTTTAAAAGGAAGTGGATCAGCAGGAAACATTTAATTTACAGCAGCTTCTTGCTGTTTATGTGAAAATCAGCTACCAGAATACCAAATGGTTATTTTATGTATGATTTATTTCTTCCTTATTGATAAAAATTCCCCTTTTAGAAGAAAACTCACATACCAACAAATGGGGAGAAATGGTTTAAAAATACATGAAACGTCAAAAGTTCAATGCCTTTTTTACATATTGTAGTCTATACTCAGACTATTTCAGAGTATTACGAATATTTGTGAAAATGTGTCCCTCAAGCTGTAGCTAAGGAAACACAGTTGTACTCAACAATTCTATATCCTAAAAGTTAATTCTATTAATCACTTTCAATGTCACTGCTAAGAATGCTCAGCAAGAAATCTGAAAAGCAAAAGCAGAAGATTTTTTTAATTCTGTTTTAATTATTTTAGGATG
Organism: Notiomystis cincta; assembly: GCA_013398075.1. NCBI lineage: Eukaryota > Metazoa > Chordata > Aves > Passeriformes > Notiomystidae > Notiomystis > Notiomystis cincta. Next base: position 169,324 of record VZRX01009012.1, on the reverse strand, counting down.
GTTGGTTTTGCTTTCTTTTGGGGGACCTGGCTTCCTTTTCTTTTTGTCTGGTTGACAGTACATATCTTCATAAAAACCCCCTACAGATGTGCTTACATAAAATTCCAGACAGTATTTTCAAGGACTTTCCAGTTCAACCACAGCTAGCCTGTTGAGAGTGCCAAAAAAGAAAACAGGGAAATAAGTAGTTGCCATTTAGCCTCTAGTATAATTTTAATATTACACTGAAGGGTTATTTCACTTAGTCTTATTTTCTTACACTTTTAGGTACTGCACCTCACAGTCACTTCATAGATTTATCTATCAAAACCACATACTCTAAAACTGATTGTGAAGTCTAGTGTTTTTAGGGAGTTATTAGTGCAGCTTAGAATGGAATTTGGTCAAATACCTGCTTTAATTTCCTGGGTTTGCCTGTCAGCTATTTCCCTGGAAAGCACTGGGATATCTAGCAAAAGCAGAACTGGCCAAAGAAAATGATACAAGTGGTTGAGAAGGTTTACACAGAAACAGCTGGAACTCCTCTTGGAATCATTATGACAAAACAACTTGTGAATACTTACTCTTGTAAAACTGGGGAAAAGAAAGCCTCGTACTGATATTGAAATTACTTCTGTGATTCTTGTTATTTTCAGAAATGCTTTTACAATTAACAGTATAGATGGGGTTCAGGTTTCTTAAGTTTCTTCTTCTTGGCCTCCAAGATACACAACATAGAGGACTATATATCTAGGCAAGGTAAGAGCAAAGCAAGGCCAGCTTCTCTTCCCTCAGCCTTGCTCACCCTTTTCCATCCTATCCTTTCCAAATGTTCTGCAGTTTATGTGGAGATGAATTTGGTTGGGAACTACAACATGGCTTTTTTTAGCCTCATTTTTTCCAACAGATCTAGATTTAAAACTCTTAAATTTTATAGCTCTTACTGAGTGGAGTTTTTTCACATCACATAATTCATGAAGTAATTAACTAAATTAACTGATCATCTGAGATGCTGCACAGAAGAATGTGTGGCACGAGAATACCAGAGAACCTAGCAGAACTTTTCTTTTGGAAACAAATGACACCATTTGGATCTTTAGAAAGACCCAAATGACACCATTTATTTATATGTTGGTTCACCTGGTTTCAAAATGAAACTAGTCCAACAGAACTATCTCAACTAAACAATGTAAGGCAAAGTAAATGTTGTAATCCTTCCTTACACAATACTTAATAAAACAGTAAGGTAGGCCAGCAGGATAGCAAACTATCCTGTGTTCCAGTACCAAAATGAAAACTATTACTTATACTGAAACACTAGGGATGTGGCTGCTGAAAATTAGGGGTTTACTTGCTTTTGTAACTTACACTATCTTGAAACTCTTAGAAGTAAAATGTGGTATGGCAATAACAAATGTCTTGGAAATTGTTTTTTCTTACACTATTTATATATACTTATTGTAACTATAGAAGTATCATTACAATTGTAATCATTTGTACATTTTAAAAAATAATAAAATCAAACAAATCAAATACTGTGAGAAGAAAATCTTTTTTTAGGCAAAATAATACAGTTGGGAGAATAAAAGCACTACCATAAAAGCTGGGCCTGAAGTATACAACTGACTTGACTGCTAAAACATTGCTAAATCAGAAACAAACTCTTTTCTCCTCACAGAGAAAGTATGAAACATTTCACATGTATTATATGTGTCTTGTATATAAGTAATCTCTGGTGAGGCAGCCCTCGTAAATGAGGACTTCCATGTTTCTTACCTCCCCACAAGAACTGTTTCAACAGATCATTTTAGCATACCTTTCCTTTAAAAAGATTGTACAGTTTTGTGAAATGTCATTAAATACCCATAAGACTCACCATTTCAAAACATGAAATATGATTTCCAGACATAGTATTTCATGAAAGAGTTGGTGGCTGGAAATTGACTGTGGGAAAAGAATAATTTCACTATTTAGGAATAATTATAGTACTTACCTTGTTCTGCTTGTGCTTTTTAACAGGGAAATAATTCTACAATTCCACACTCTAAAAAACAGCTTTTCTGGTTTAGGGAACTCTGTTGCCTAAATATCTCACAAACTACTCTAAGTTATGTAGACCCTTAAGTAGTTACTTTCACTGATAAATGAGACACCGAAAGTATAAATGTCCTGTCCTCTTACCCAATCAGAATTGTATCTGCTGTTGTTTTCATTAGCATAGTTTGGATCTGAAATTAAAACCTGGTAAAAATCACTATGAAAATCTAACTAATTAGAAATAGCAGTAAGTCATTTAACAAAAAGCAGATGTTATTTAGGGAAAAAAAAAGTCTTTCTTAAGAGTGTTTCTAATTTCTGAATAAAATAATTTTATATTTACTCTTTGAAGATCCTTGCAATTTTTCACTATTACCTTATCTGTGTGGTCTTCTTCAAAATTCTTTGTTATAGGGATCTTGCAACCACAATAACCTTCTCCCTCTCACCAGTGTTGTGAAATATTTGCATTATATATAAGGAGTTAGCTTTCAGTGCATTTCTACAGTGTCCCATGGAGCAGGCTTTTTAATGCACTTAATGCATCAATAAAAGTTTACTGTTATCACTGAGATTCTCTAAATCAGTACACTCTAAGGAAAACCAGGTAAATTTATTATGATATTTCCATTGAATGGTAGATAAATCTTTAAAAAATACTAACAGGTCACATTCAGTCCAGAAGCACAAATCAACCAAACAATAAACGTGATTACAACTTAAAACCTAAAGCAACATCTTGATTTGTCAGCCTTTCAGCCTTTGCATCCAAGTCAGTTTGAGGAATTACTGCCCACGTCAAACCTTGAACTTCTCTCTACAGCTAAGATTTCTTTTGTAACTGTTGCTAAGAACCTTAACATGAGCCCTGCAAACAAAGAAAACCCTGTTCTCTCACTTTTACCTGTACCTTATGCAGTTCTCAGAAAGGCTCTGTTTTAATAAAATTTAATTCTATCTTATACCTTGCCTTATACATAAACCAGCCAAGTTTCTATTTTTTTCTCAAGCTTTTCTCTCTCATTCCCCAAATCTCATGAATTCAAGATATTATCCACCCTGTCAGAAACATCTTTGGACATTTGCAGACACTCACGAGAGAAATTCAGTTGTCATCCACACTTATTATTCAAAAGAAGTCCTGAAGTTTATACTTAGAAATTCTACCAAATGAAAATGCATTACTGTTCTCCAGGTCTGTTTATTGCAAGTCTTCAGTCACTCCAATATTACTGATTATAACAATAATTATTACTTTCCCTTCTTACAGTACTAACAATTATATAGTTAGAAGAGTCTGCTTTATATGTCATTATAATTTATCTGATTTTCTCAGTCTTACAATATTGTTCTATTAAGTTCTATTGTGAGTGCAGCCAATCTGCAAACCTTTTACTTATCAGTAATACTGTATTCAACAGCCACAGCTCTTGTGTTCACATGTAATTTAAGAAATAGCAATTTAAATATTTTCAACATGTAAGTTTAACTTATTTTAAGATGATACTAATTTTATGCCTTTTTAGCATTCTTTTTTCACAATGTATTTGAACTCTTTGCAAGTTCAAGTGAACAAGGAGTCTCATACAGTAGTATGTAAAGTCCTGCACTCATTTAATAAGCAATTTTTATCAAATGATTCCATGTGAAGAAGAAGTATGTTTAATTAAGAGCAGCAGAAACTGCTACAGTAAATTCCAGGATTGGATTGAAGTTTGTTGTAATAAATAGTGCAGTTTTTAACAAGAAAGATGATACCAATATGTCAATTATTTTTAAAACATCTATACTGGGAATATACTTCAGATAAACTAATATGCTTTAGTCCTGGCTGCTGTAGATTTCCCCTGAACATTTTTTGTATAGGGAGAAATGGTGCACTGAAAATCTGCTGCAGCAATATGCTACTATTTAGCAAGTTCAACATTTAAAAATGTAGTAGGTAGTATTCCTGTAGCCTCTACTAGATCACTGTAAAACCCACCAATCTGGCATGATTTAACATGACACATAAAAACTGCTATGAATGGAACAGCAACAGTACTACAATTTTAAAGTTATGTAATGTACATTATGCAGAAAAACTCACATATCTTCAGCGTTGAAATAATTTTGGGGTTTTATAGCTATTTCCATTTCAACTCAAAACATGAAGCTTTCTAAATCTTCTGTTTAAAGACTAAAGTAATTCAGTATTCATCCCAGACATCTGCTCTAACAGACAAATCCAGATGAACTCTGTACTTTTGCTTCAAATTTGCCCTTACAGAAAGAAATTATGTAATGGTATACTTTCACCTCATCATTTTTCAAACATCAAGTAAATGTTTCCTAAACCCCTTGTATGTGCAAATAAATGATCATAAGCATTCTGGACCAAAATGCTCCAGATAAAAAAACTGCAGAATTCCAGGCATGGGTTAAGTGCCATAGTGCCCATTTATGCTTTCATTACTTAGAAGGCAAAGGCAGGCTTTTGCAGTAAGATTCTATACCATATTTTACTGTTCTTGAATCAGCTGCCAAGCAAAAAATTAGTATAATTGTTATTGAACACCTAAGAATACTGTATTCTCTTTATAAATTCTATAAAACTCAGTTGATTTCCTGTCCTTAGATCCTCAAGATTCATGATAATTCATCAGTCTCAACTTTCTTCTGGAAACTACCAATATATTTTTCTCAAAAGAGTGCACTAATTAAAGAAATTTTATATTTAAAATGTACTAGATGACAATCTATTAATCCATCTGTCAAAGACTGCTTATCAATTTTTACTTTGATCATCTAGGTTAAGATTTCTCTTAAAGGCCACAGTTAATTCAGTCTTCTGAATTTTACTTGGTGTGCAATGTCAAGGAATGTTACCACAATAATCCATAGTTCTTGCTTGTAAAGTGAAAATGTTCCTAAACTAAAACAAATAAACAAAAAACCCATCTATGTTTATCTCTCTGTTCCTGCTTCTTTTTCCTCGAGCCATACTAGCTTTCAAATTGTTCAAATAACACACAAACAAGTGAAATGACATGGGAAAAAGAAGAAAGTGATATAATGAAATATTTAAGTCGCAATATTTTTAAGCTGACTCATTTTTATTTCCTATTTCCTCCATCGGTTTAATAGAAACTTCTTCCTTAATTATTTACTAATTAATGAAGTCTGGAGAGATATGGAAGGTTAAATGATTTTCCTTTTTTATTTTTTACATTGAATGGTAAATGTAAAGCATAGAACTTATACAATTTTTGTTAAAAACCCCAGAAGTCCTTGTGCCAGAGTCACTTCAAGCACTGGCCCATCTACTCCTACACTGTGTAACAAATAAAATCAGCACCATTGCTATTCTCAGTGTCTACCCATCTTTCTTAATGAATTTTTCTCTCTTCCCATAAAACTTGGCTCAAAAAACCTGCAATACTTCCCTGTCTACAACTGGTTTCCCACATACAACAGAAGTGCAGCATTTTGCCTTTTTAAGTGGCTACCAATATTCAGCATATGGGGTTTTTTTATTCTTAGTTCTCACAGCACAAAGAAAGCAATGCTCATTTGAAAACAGACTGACTAGGAATTAATTTGAGCTCAAATACTCTTGACTAAATAACAAACTCTGTTGCATTATAAAAATAAGATAGCATTTCCAACACTTTATGGCTATAAAATGCCATCATTTACAGATTATCAAGGCAGGAGGGCAAGCAGATTTTATTTTGTAAGGTCTTTTCCGCCTAAGTATAGAAAATGAAGATAAGTGCATCGTACATGGCAAGCTGAGAGGAGAGGTTAATGTTATTTCCATTCTTTTGCATGTTTGAGGGACTTGTTTTATGTATCAGAATTTTAAAAAAGAAGCTGAAAAATACCAAGGCCAAAAGGGACTATAACTAAATTAGCATGACCACACTTCCTCTGCAGGCCAAAGAATCTCCTGCTATTACATCAAAGCTAAATGTCTTTGTAAAGATTCCAAGTAATGACAATCTAAATCATGTGTTCCAAAGGTTAGTTACCCTCATTGTTAAAAGATACACACATTATTTATTAGTCTGGATTTGTCTGCATCCAGTTTCAAGCTTCTGGACCTTATTACATTCTACAATGTTTAAGGCCATTAAATACTAGAAATCTTATTTTCATGCATCTATTTGTGGACTCTCATCAAATTACATCTGAATCCTCACTCAAACATATTGAACAGATTGAGCCTTCTAAACCTCTCATTACAACCCACGTTACAAGAAATCCACAAACATTCTTATAACTATTTCTGAATTTTTTTCAATAATTTTTCTTTTTTCGAAATGTAACAACAACCAAAAATAATATTACAGGAATAGTTTAATTTATGCCATTTGCTAATGTTGTCCTACTTCTCTATTCCTATACTTATTTTATGTCAGCCAACATTAAAGAAAAAAAAGTGATCTAAACACCTGAACACATTACTCTTGTCTCAGAGTACAAAAAATCTAAAACAACTTCTGAAGAAAATAAATCATTAAATATATGAGGGTAAATGATAAATGAAATAAAATTGCATGAATTGAAAACAATCCTCCTGGAATGACTGGATATTTTTAATGAAAGAGCAAATTTTATGGACAAATAAAAAGTAGAAATAGTATTTATCTAGATCTCTGTAACACTCTACTTAAAAGGTTTTCCATAAAATTTGGGTTATTGCTGTAATTGTGAGGAACTGGCTGTGGAGGAGGTGTCAACTCCTATGTGCCAGACCTCTGCCTTAGAGTGAGGTTAGTAGTGGAGTTCCTCAAAGATCATCTCTGAGAACAATCTTATTAAATATTTTTAAAACTGCCTAGCATAAAAAGTAAGAGTGATATCAATGCCTCCTAACCATGTGTCAATACAGAGAACTGAACTAGGATAAAGGAAAACCTGGGTGACTTGGGGACTGGAGTAATAGAAGTGTCATGACATTTAATAATACAAAGTATGAGGTTGGGGCACAGGCTCAGTGCTCAAGGCTTCTTAGCAGTGTATTCCAAATTGGATTTTGATACCCTCAAGGAGAGGACAAAATTACTTATTTTCTCAACATGAACCGTCCTCAAAACTGTATTTTGTGGTGATGACAGAGGAACCGGGACAGGAACATCTTCCCTGAGAAGTTTGTGTTGCTAAGCTAAAGCAACATCCCGACCACCAATAACAAACAACCATGGTTCCACTGCCTTCTGCACAACCCCCTCTCTGTCTCGGGGCTGGGGCCATGCACCCTGTCTGAGGAGAACAACCCAAAGCCACTGGCAGAGGCAGAGAAGTGAAACATATGCATCCCAGGTGGAAAGAACTTCCAATTCCAGCATCAGATAGCCAAGACCACAGTTTGCTCTGTGCTCACCTCTGTCGATGGCCAAATCCTCCTAGAACACTATGATGTCTCCAGTCTGGAGAAATTAAGAGGAGGTGACAAAGGTCACAACTGAGTAAAGCTTCTCAGTCCCATTAATATGTGGCTATGAGACTAAACCACCCAGCCCTGTTAGAAGCAGGGACTAGCTTCAAGCTCTTAAATCCATCTTCCACTCCCCCATATTGAAATTAGCTCCTTTCTCTTTTGTTTTCCCCTCTAGCAGCCAAGTTGGCAGTGCTGGGGAAGAGGTGTGAGCATGAGGGGACGAGTAGACAGCCGGCATAGCAGCAGTCACATGAAATTAATGCTCGTGTGATCTTGGCACCCTGAGCTGCTAAGAGAGGATGAAATATGGGAGCAATTCTGTACCATGATGATTCTGCAGACACATCAGTCTGTCATCATACACAACTATTTATGCCTAAATCTAGTTCTGTGACAGTTCCTCAGAAACTAATACACTGAAAACCTATTAGGCAAATGAAGATCATAACATATTAGTCAGTCTCGGGACAACTGAGCCACCAATGTGATTCAACCCTACAAGGCAAACATGACCTTAAATCAGTAATGATCATTTCAGGAGAGTAAGAGAAGCCTTTATGCTGTTTTACATTGCACTAATGAGCCCCTGTGTACACAGCTACGCAGAGTTCTGACAACTTATATTGAAGAAAAATGAATTCAAATTGGGACACGTGTGGAGAACTGTTACTAGGATGATCAGAGAATGGAAATTTCCCTGGTTTGTAAGAACAAAGTTAAAGAAAGTGATAGCACACTACCTTTTTTCCTTACCTCCAATTCCACCACGGTTTTTTCTTGCTTCTGCCTCACCTGCACCATTCCACCAGCCCAAATGCTCCTGTAGCTATTCAGTGAACTGGGTCAAGGAACTAATAATCAATAAAAACCTTTCAGTCATCAGTTTCCCGATGGGATTTCTTTTCTGGGTATGCAAGACTATGCTGGCACACAGAAAATAAGGCCTGAAGCTGAGCTAAGAGTAACAATGCCAACTTATGGTGCGAGTGCAGATCACTGTTTGCTAATAAGGACATGCTGAAAGGGAACACCAAAGGAACATAAATGTTTAAACATAAGGACAACACAATCTTGGAGAAAATGGTTATATATCTATTAGACTATATATCAGAAATTTTAGCTGTCACAAAAATATAGTTGTAGTTCCAGTTGCAGGGACAAAAGCATAACCAGTCCTTACAGCACAGTTACTATCTGCTAGCAATTTAGAAGTTCTTATTCAATCTCATATTTAACAACTGTTCCATATTTTTGGTGATAAGTATGCATTTTAATGTGTTGAAGTGTAGTATTTTTAAAAATTAATTTACAGGAAGTCAGAGATTAGTAAATTAATAAATTAAGAAATAGTATCACTTGTACATTTGGATAAACTGTGATATCTGGAAGTGCTACTAATAGTAGTATTTACTAGTAAAAGTAAACTTCAGACAGGGTGTAATTTCTCTAAAGTTCCAAAATTACTCCAACAGTTTCTTTCAAAGAATTGCCTCCTATATGTGGTGTGAGACTTTCAGATGTGCCTTGTACACACTGAGACCCATTACAGTATTGTGACCTAATTTTTAACAGAGTTTGGCACTTAGTATTTTGGGGTTTTGAAACTTGTCTACCTGTTTATGTGTCTAAAGTCATTATTTGGCTGCAAAAAGGTGAAGTATGCAAACAAAATACATGTAGTTAAAATATTTTTTAAATTACCAAAAAAGCTCTAAAAATGTAGGTAATCTGTTTTCATAGATGTTAAGTGGGAATTTAATCTTAGAGGGGGAAAAAAAGTAGGCACCTTCCAAAATTTTGATGCTGCTCTAACCAGTTATGGATATGGTTAGAGCTCATGATTTTGCATGAGAAACTTGACAAACCATGGAGTCTTGAAACACATCAACCTGCAGTGACTGGATTATGTTTAAACATACATGGTAACTCTTACTTTTCTTACCAATGGATTGGACTATGGCAGCTCCTTTGGGAGTCTGTGCTGGGTGCAATGAATGTGCTTTTCTTTGCCTGTTTGTTTTCACATTCTTTGCATTGAAAGAATTACTTTGGGATTTAGACTTCCAACAACTTGATTAGAGACTGATTATTAGATACTAGAAACATGCCTTGATACCATTTTAAAGAAATCCTACCACATTTAATTAAATTGAGACATATTTCAAGGGTTAGCTGAATTACACTGTTTAACATAATCACACAAACTAATGTTTTACATGCCACTTGTTAAATAACATTCATATGTGACCACAAGTCTGAACTATGTCTAAACACATCAAAAACCCAAACAAGTTTTCAGATTTTACACCTGATCCTGCTTTCTTCCCCCACAAAACATGCACCCTTTGTCCCTCACTATTCTACACTGCTACACTTGAAATAAATGCTTTTAAAATACAGAATAATACACACAAAAGAGCTTTCTTATTGAGAAAAAGAAATGCAAAAAACCAGTAATATCAAAGAAATTCAAATCTCAAATAGTATTTACAAATACAATTGTTTTTTGACACATTATTACAATCTTCTAGGTATGCTTTAAAAAAAAAATTTATTCTGTCCTAAAGAACATCAGAATTGTTGTGATGGAGGGGTTCCAGTTGGGTTTTCAAAGTACTTTAAGAGCTCAAAGTCTAAAATCAGTTGACAGCAAAAAAAAACCACAGCTAAGAGATGCAAAAGCTATGAACCTAATGCATTGCTTATCATTGTTGTCAATCAGAATATTAGAGATTTATATTTTACAGTAAATTTTATAAGAGATCTCACTCTTCACTTGAGTATCATTACCACCTGTTTGATCCTGTAGTACTGCCAAAAAAAACATTTCAAAACCAATACAGGCAGAAGTCAAATACATCTGACAAACAAAATAAATTATATTATATACTGGTTATTCATAAGATATATGTACTCCTTACCTTTGAAATATTAATACAGCTGTTGTAATTGATTTATTACGTCACATTAAAACCAGTATAATAACATTTCAGCACATTTTTCAAATTACATCCATTTTAGACGAGTAGATCCGTGGCCTCTTTTATTATTTTTAATGACTAGCAAACATCATACCCTTAATAAATAACATATAATAAAAATATTTTTGTATGTCTCATTCATTGTTAAAACATCACTTTCCCCTCAAAGGGACACATTAAGTCTGTTTATTTTTTGGAAATTCCTGCTATGCAGCAAACTACTCAGAGCCACTTGTCATCACCAAAAAGGTCAGTGGATTTGGAGCACTTGTCTTTTCAGAAAAGAAAAATGTATCAAGTTTGACAATGCTTTTAAGAACTTTGCCACGAGTCATCCAGAGAACCTCCGTGTGGTGCCAGGGATTTTCATGGCCCCTCCCCACCTCATTACAAACTCTGGTACAGACGCCACTGTTTCAAGGGCCTGTTTTTGTCAAGTTATAACATTGATGCCATCCTGTAGCACTCCTGGCTCCAACTACTTTGCTGCAATTGCTCACTCCTGAGTGATGCAGTGAGGGAATTCCATGTGCAGTGCTCTCTTTGTAGCCTTAGTCTGGAATCCCTTTCTTATTGCAGTCGAAGCAGCCACTCCATCAGTGGCTACATTTGCACAGTTTTTCCATTAAACATCAGTTTCACTAAAGAAAACATTTTCTGTTGAGAATATATCTTCTCCAGTACATTTAGAGCAGTAATTATCCTAATACTTGTTTCTTCAAATCTTCAGCAGCATCTTGTATGCACCCTTCAACAGTATTTACTGACAAAAGAGTGCATTTTAGATTGCTGCTATATTGTTTTACCTGTGCTATTTCAGTGATTTTTATCATGGGAATAAGTTATTTCCCCAATGACATGTGGTCTTTTGCTATTATCTATGAAAATTCTAGATTTTTATCATTAAGTTTTCAAATGTACTGGATTGAGCAATATGACTCCAAATATCACTGAAAAATAAATTTTGTCTTCATGCTCTGAATGCTATTTTTCTAAAACTCTTCCTAACCATAGTGGCTTCATACCACCTTTAACTAATATCTCAATACACAACACACACTTTTGGTGCACTTCATTAACAACAGTGGATGTCAATTCATAGAATCATAGAGTCAAAGAACCATAGAATGATAGTTCCAACCCCCCTGCCATAGGCAAGGACAACTTCACTAGATCAGGTTGCTCAGAGCTCTATCCAACCTAGCCTTGAACACTTCCCAGGGATGACAGCTCTCTGGGCAACTTGTTCCAGTGCTTTGCCACCCTCACAGTGAAAATATTCTTCCTAATATCTAACTTAAACCTACCTTCTTTCAGTTTTAAGTCATTCCCCTTTGTTCCCTTTGTCCCCTTTGTAGAAATCCCTCTCCATTTTTCTTGTAGGTTCCCTTCAGGTACTGCAAGGCCACAATTAGGTCATCCCGAAACCTTCTCTTTTCAAGGCTGAACAAACCAAAGTCTCTCAGCCTTTCCTCTCAGGATATTTCAGTCTTGATAACTTTTAATGTGTTTGATCAACTTATTGTCAGATCTAATCAGATCACCATTGGTTTTCATGTCATGTGGCTGACAAAGAATTCACACTTGGAACAAAAGTGTCAGCTCTACCATTTTCTTGTTCCCTGCTTGTGCTCAGTATTAGCTTCAATGACAGTTTCTTTACAGGAATCTTTTAAAGCCAGCTGTCCATTTTGTGAGGGTTAATGTAATCAAAACTAGGTAATACAGTCTGTAAATCCAGTTAAGCAGGCACATGGAAATGGGAATTTAGCTCAATACACTGGAAAGAAGTGAGGGCACCACTATCAACCCCTCTGCATTGTGTAGCACCCAGTCTTCCCCCAGGATACCTCGTGTGCCATACTTGAGCTGGCCATCTGACCAAATGAGGGCAGCAGTTTTATTTTGGGGTTTTTCCCTTCTTTAAAGACAGACTGGTTGGAGGAGCTACCACTGAAGCAAGTATGAGCAATGCAACCAGATGGAGAATAAACTACAGCAACAAAGATACCGTGTTGCTGGTGGTGCCTGCTAATCTGGATTTCTACTAAGGGAGAGGAATTCTCCCAGTAAAATGGAATAAATCTGAACAATTTGAACAGTTAAGGGCTGGGCTGTGTGTCTGTTGGCTCCATCAAACTCTGAGATGCCATCCATGTGAGCTCTGTTATATTGATCAGTTCCAACTACATTCCTGTGGCTTCCTTCTCTGACCCACATAATACCTGCTTCATTCTGCTTCTCTATCCCAACCAGTCTGCCTGCCTGCTTCTTGAAATTAACTCTACCTTGCCCTTCTATTTAGTTTATATTTTGATTCTGTGCCTTTTTCATTTCAAGTCTGATTCCTGAGTATGCTTCCCGTTTTTGTCTTTTTTTACTATTTTTTTTAAAGAAGCTCTGTGCTACTCCTAATTTCTGCTTCTTCAGCTCACCTTAGCTTTTTTCCTGCCTTGATTCTAGTAAATCACTGAGCTCTGTTGCCTATTTATAGTACCTATCTACAGATGGCAGTTGTTTGATATTGTGTAGAAGTTGATAGTATGAATCAAGAAATGGAACTTTCACAACTACTGAGCATGTTTAGAGCTGTTGCTTGAAAGCAGCATGAAAACAAATTGAACACTGCAGTAATTTTCTATATATTTACTGAAACATGAAAACTCTCTGGACATCTGTAGAAAATCCAGTGTAGATCTCTCTCTTCCACTATGAACACTAATCAGCTCTTATAATGTATCACTCAGGGAGCATCAGGCCTCTGACTAATGGTGAAGTTTCCTCAGGTAGAGTGACTTGTGTGCTATGACATTACCTAAGCTAAAATGTGGATTTTTTTCCTACAGTTTCTAAAATAATAAGATGTTACTTATGAAAACTAGTGATTTTAATTTAAGCATAAAAGAGAATATAATTTAAAATTAACATTTTTAATAACTATTTGTAAATTTGATACAAGTCACAATACTAACATGTGTTAGGACTAAAGCCTTCAATATTAGACATTGATAAAGCAATAATAAAATCTAGACTTGTAACCGATATACAAAATTAAAAGACTTCTAGATTAAAAATCTATTTTTTGGCTTCTGTTCAAATCTCTTGTCCTTTTGAGGTTTGTGATTTCACAGCTTTAAAGAAGCCTATCTGAAATTCTCTGTATTGGTAAAAGAGCACTGAACTGAAACTTAGTAACTTGATTGGAAAATCTTCCATAAAGAATCAGATATTTTTTAGGATCATGCTTTTCACTTTTTGACAAGAAAAGAAAGTGAATGCCTGTAAGTTTTTGGCTTCTAAACTTAAGCAAACGTTCACATCTGAAAACAGGATCATCTTCAACTTATTCATAGCACTCTTGGATTTTGCCATACCCAGGTACCAGGACTTGCATCTGAAAATACCCAGCACTGCTCAAATGAAGCAGAAAGACAACTACAAAAATATGGACCCCTGTACTTTGTACTTTTTGGACTGCATTATTACTTGATGGTTCCTATTCAACACAACAGTCACCTTGACTGGGACATAGTCCAATCACACTGGACCAGGCACACAGCTGTTGGACACTAATGCAAGTTCCATTAAAGCCTTCTGAGAGTAGCATTATCAGGATAAACTTTGATGGTTTGCTGTTGCCCAAGATCTTTCCCCTCAGAATCCTGAACAAAATCTGTCTTCTGCTCCATACCGCTCTTTAGGGTGGAGCTCCTCATGAACTACAGCTTGCCAGTGTATTAAGAGAAATAAATCAGCACCTTAAGAGAGTTTTGAAATTGGAGAGACTCAGTCAATGAGGGAATTAAATTCTTGAGCATATCTTATTGAAGAAAATTTACCATTAAGGGTTATTTCTGTATATTCTTGTTTGTGGAATTAGCATCCTCTGATTATAAACAACTTACAAAATCCTTAACGAATCTCAGGGTAACTGAAATGAGCATTTGAAACTTAAATGTTTGTCTTAAATCCTATTTCCAAATATGAGTATATTGAAAACTGGCATAATCAAATGGAAATTCAGTTTTTGCCAGTTTAATTTGAATCTTCCTTTTATTTTAGAGCAAGGAGTCAAAAAGAGGGATGGGAATTCCTTCTCCAGTGGCATTGTTCTTGAAAGCGTTCATAAACAATGACTTGGAAATGGCTGAGAGTGAAAAGTGACCACACACTGAGTTAAATCTCTTCGACTGTGATGTTACCTTGAGCAAAGTAAACTTTCATTCAGAAGATGAAGTAGCAGAAAATATGTGGTGATAATTCTTAGAGAACCACCATTATTAATAAGGAAACTACATTCCTTCAGAGACTTCTGTAGATGTTATGGCAACAGTCAGAAACCGTGCACAGAACAGAACAACAGATAAGTTGCTCTCCAGTTAAATACAGGAAAAATATATTAAAAAAAAGACAAAGCATAATATTTAAGCAGAATTTCTGATTAAGGTGCTGGCTACTGAAGAAGAGACATTAACACTCCCATGGTTACTCTACATATTTTGATTTGTGTTTCTGCAATTAAGGCAATAGTATGTAGAATAATTCAAATCCAGGACAAGAAATTCAATCAGACTTACCAGTGAAGATGAACTACCTAAGTATCTAGCTAATATTTGGATAACTCACCAAGTTTTTCAGGGAAATAGGCTAGAATGATGTTGTATGAGAGCCCAACATGTCCCCCTAAGGAAAGTCAAACTGATACTTCAATTCTATAAGCATCCTTCCTATCCAGATAGAATAATATCAGTAGTAATGAATGGGTTTTTCAAAGTTTGATATTCTTAAAGCATTGGGAAAATGAAGTGATACACACAGGCTGATGCTAAATATGCCTTCAGGATTTCAGAAGTTGAACTCTTCACCCAAAACCCAGAAAAAAATCACTTTCAGAGCACAGGGATCAAACACAATTCCAAAGAAAAACCAAACCAATGAACCAACCAGGCAAAAAACCACACAGAAAAGTACTGCCATTCTTCCATACAAAATAGCTTGCATCAAAAAAACAATCTTCTTATTTTATTGCTTTTTCTGAACATTGAAGTTGTGTAACTGGGATGGATAATGCCGTGGCTGAGGAAATACCCATAATGAGAGTGTTTTGGGACACAGTGCTGGAATGCTGGTACCAGTATGGAGAAAATGGATCTATGCAATGCTGCTGAATCGCTGCTTTGAAAAAACACTGTTCTTCAAAGATCCTTCAGATGATGGAAATACTGAATCACATCTTATCATAGAGAATGACTGTAGATGTAAAGATTATTACTTCCACTCAAACTCCCTGAAAAAGTCTGCAAGTATCTTGACAAAGAAATCAGGTTAATACAACCTTGAATTTCTGAAAGGCACTTAGTTCCTCACTGTAGACTCTTAAGACAAGTGAGAATGTCATGGTATATGGATCCTCAGATGACTAAGCCAATGACAAAACAAAATAGACATGGATAAAAACATACTTGGTCTGTTTCCTCAGTAATGGCATTTCACTAATGGAATCCACAAATGGTCTCTGCTTGGCCTTTTTTTGTGCAACATGTGCATAAATTATCCACAAAAGCAAGTTAAACATCGAGGGGATCTTTAAGTTTGCTCCAATGTTGATACTAACTTGTTCCAGAAAGAGGAAAGGTATGGGGATAAGAAACTGAGAAAAAACACCAACAAACCAACCAAAAAATAGCAAAAAAATCTCACAGAACTTTCTAGTCCTGACTGGGCAATAAAATGGCAGATGAAAGACAGGGTAAATTAAAAGTGATGAACATGTGAAAAAAATTATCTTTGAAAATATGACAAGCTTCAAACTGAAAATGGACACTTAAACATGACCTTGAAGTTAGGACAACACTATGAAAACATTGGTTCAATGTTCAGGAGCAATCAAAAAAGGAAATCAAGTATTTGGAATTACTAAGATGGAACAGAGGGACACATCACCATGTCACTGCATGATTTCACAAAGCTCCCAAATCCTACAGGCTGCATGCTTTTTTGTTCCACAAGAAGAAGACAGAACAAAACAGAGAGAAGTAAAAAGGAATCAAGGTAGAGAATACCTTTCAAGAACCACGATGTAAGGTAGAATTCTTTACCTTAGGAAAGGGGTGGCTGACAAGGTCATAAAATGGAGACATACTAAATCTTGACTGGATAGAGAAAGTGAAGAGGTTTTTCATTATTTCCTATTTTGCTATGTTCTCACAAAAATACAGATTTACAACAATAGGGGAGGCTGTTTCTTAAAGGAGAAAAGCAAAAGAGTTAAAGCTGTGAAGGAAGCCCAAACGAATGTTTGTTACTGAACAGACAAAGCATTTTGACTACCGAGTTATCAAATGGAGAGCAAATGATAAAGGCAGCTGAATACAGACATATTTGCCATAGGAAAGAAATACTTTTCCGAAGACAGTACTGGGAGGGGGGTGTGTGTGATGCTCCCCGCGAACAGGGGCAGGGAAAGCAGTCGGTGTGAACCGAGCTCCGCACCCGCAGCTGGGCTGTGACATCTCGTGGTCACACGGCCTAAGTGCAGCCCAGAGCACCGCGCTCCAGAGCACCCTGGGGTTTGCTTTCGAGGCTAAAAGCACAGCCCCTGGAGATGTGATCAGTGCTGGGAGGCAGGAGGAATAAATTCAGAATCTTATAGGTTCTCTACATGGAAATGGGGATTTTTCTAAAATTTAAGAAGTGAGGTTATTAGTGATAGACAAAAGAAAATGTTGACTCAAATGCTGTTCTACCGTTAAAATAGATACACTTTCATTAACAGTGTTAAATGGGACTTCAATTATTGAGGAAAACAGGTTAAATTCTAAACCTAATCTGAATCCAAAAAATCACAGACAACCTGAATAACGATCCCTCAGCTGTGAATGGAACTGGATTCGGGTTTCATGACATGCAAACCATATGGTTCTAGCAGACACAAGGACACAGAATCTTACAGACTCATGCCTCAGAAACAAAATATACCTGTATCAGCATCTGAAAACTCTACTGGAATGCAACTTCCTCCTAACTCTTGTTTTGGCTCTGTGCAGTCTTTAAGAGCGATTCAGCTCATCATGGCTAAAGCAATACTGAAATTTTATTTTGAGAAAGAGGCATGTTGAATTTCTCACCCCTAGAGTACAAGATTTCAGATCTTACAGATGCTTTCACTTACCTACTTTTAGGTTTGTGAAGAGATTGAATATTTAATTTTTAAGGCAAATCGTAATCTCAGAATCACAGAATATGCTGAGCTGGAAGGGACCCACAAGGATCTGGCCTTGCAACTCCTGGCCCTGCACAGAATCATTGCCAAGAGTCACACCATGTGCCTGAGATCATTGTCCAAACACTTCTTGAGCTCTGTCAGTCTGGTGCTGTGACCATTTCCCTGAGAAGCCTGATCCAGCCCTATTAAAGTTAGTGTTGAATTTCAATGCATAAATATATTGAATAACATGGTGACTGAGATACTTATTAAAATGAAAATTTCTAATAAAAAAAATTAAAAGTACTCTATTCATCAAAAATTTTAAATCGGAAAAACAGTATTTCTTGAATAAAATATGAATAAAGTAAAAGAAGATTTTTTTTTTAAATCCACACTATTTTATCTATTTACAGTCATTTAGATTTGTTGAATTTCTCCTATTTTATCTGCTTACAATAAACCACAAAAGAGTTCACTTCTTTAGAAAGTCCTACTCAACCTTCTTCAAGAGTTTTTTCTTTCCCTGAAGTCTCAATTAGTATTTGGTTTAACAGCATAGAAGAAGTTTATATATGACAAGAGCTCAGCAGCACTGCAAATCATATTAAGTTTTTAAGCAAACTACAATCCTGGCAAGAATATAATATTAACAAAATAAAATGAGCTTAAGTAATGCTCCCTTGTTATTAAGTTGCAAGTATGCTTTTCCTAGGTGAGAATGAAATACATTCATATGGAATACAACAAAATGAGGATTAAAGTCTCCCATTTCTATCTATTTTTTAAGTAATAAAAGCACAGTCTTCGACAATATAAACGAAGAGCATTCTGAAAACTTCAGAAAGAAAAATCTAATTCTCAGCAACAGGATGAAGTTATGTAACAGAGTTACTTCTGTGAAGAGGACTGAAGTACTATGACCTTTCATAAAACTCTTAGTCAAGGCACAAGTTCGAGGAAGGACAGAAGTACCCAAACAAGAGGCCAGAGAAACAAAAGATATCAACACAACAAATAATGTGACCGTATATATACAGAAGGAGGCGGACAGTGCTGCTCTGCTACAAATAAGTGTTTTGTCACACACATAAAGTTGTACAACACACAGATTTCCAGAGAGCATCTTGACTCACAAAGTCAGTTACAGTCGGTCTTGCATGAACTAAGCCATGATGTAGAGATGGGGATTGGACAGCCTTTTCTCCACATGGGAAGGAGATACTGCTAAGAGAGGTGGGGAAATGTCAGTGCTGCTGCTCTCAGATCTGTGCAGAAGAAGCCATTGTGAGACATTGTGTGTGATTCACCATGTATCTCTCACTAACACCGCAGTTAACAGAAACTCACAAAAATAAACCCAACACAAAACCATTCATGACCAAGTTTCCATCCACTTATATTTGACAGCAAACACTGAGAATGCTTCCTATCCATTAGTTCATATTTTGTCTTAGATCAATGCACCTCCTGAATAGCAAGCTTAGTGTAATACCAGTGTAAGCAGCACTTGTGAAATCCTGAAGTTTGCAGTTGATACCTGCTAGTAGGGTTTTACACACCTTTGGCAAAGCTGGCATCAGATGTACTTGAAAAGGAAAACATCAGTCCCAAAGTGCTACCAGAATATATATAATATATATAGTCCCTTATGTTCATTAAAATACAGCTCTCTTATTTGTGCCTGCTGCAGAAAGACACACCTCTTGCTCAGATTTGAGGGGAGGACAGAAGGAGAGGGGTCAGAGTTCTGGAACACTTACATAAAGCTGCATCTCGTACCCCACCCCTCTTGGTCAGGGACAGTCTCTCCAACAGGGAGATCAGATGTGTCTAATGATCAGAACAGATGGATGTGAAAATTGAAATCAAGTCCTGAAGCATGTTATCTTGGAGTTCTCACAAGCAGATGGTTCTGAAGACTTTTGGAGGAATGCTCCACAGACCTCATGTACAGTACCCATTTGGAGTTAATTTTGCTGCCAATCAGTGCTGTAGGTGACCACCTTCTCAGACAAGTATTAGCAAAAATTCTATGAAAGAAGTCAAGAGGACTACTAATCTCAGGTGTAATCTTGCTTGCCCAGCAGAGTGGCACAGCAAGCTTCCTCACAATCTTAACTGTGAGATATGCTTCAGCCAAAAGAAAGAACACAGTAAATCCTTTAAGAATTTTTTTTCTTCTCTTCAAGAATTGGCACATCTATATTGAGAAAAAGAATTGAAATGTCTGAAAAAAAAAAAAAACAACAGAAATTAGTATATTTAGAAATACATGGATGAGTTGGGTGAATTAAGCATAAATCATATCAGGCACTTGACAAATACTTCTGGTCCATCATAAAGGCCAAAGGTTCAGTTTGTCTCCAAGCACATAAAAAAGTAATTTCAGCCAATCTAAGACAACATGGAAACTTTTTAAATTGTTAGCTCTGCTTGGGGGCCTATCTGTCTACACTCTACACCTGTACATTTAATAATCTGTTGGAGGCTCTAAAGACCAGTGACAACATGTTATCTTTCCTAAAGAAACCACTTCAACACCTACTGGAGACAAAAAAAGACAGATGGCCTTTTGTGGTGGGTTGACCCTGGCTGGCTTCCAGGTTCCCCTCAGGCTGCTCTGTCACTCCCCTCCTCAGCTGGACAAGGGGAGGAAAACATGACAAAAGGATTGTGAGTCAAGATAAAGACAAGGGAGGTCACTCAGCAACTACTGTCACAGGCAAAATAGAGCTGACTCAGGGAAATTAGTTTAATTAATTACCAACCAGATCAAAGTAATGAAAAACAAAACCAAACCTTAAAACATCTTCCCCCTGCTCCCCTTTTCTTTCCAGGCTTAACTCAACTGGTTTTATTTATCTCTTCCCAGTGGAGTAAGGGGACAGGGATTGGGGGCTATGGTCAATTCATCACACACTATCTCTGCCACTCCTTCCTTCTCAGGGAAAGGACTCCTCACACTCTTTCCCTGCTCCAGCATGGGGTCCATCCCATAAGAGACAGTCCTCCACAAACCTTTCCAACACAAGTTCCTTCCCACAGGGTGCAGTTCTTCACAAACTGCTCTGTCCTGGGTCCTTTCCACAGGATTCATTCCTTGAGGCACAGGCTGCTCCAGCATGGTCCCCCCATAGGAAACAAGTCCTGCCAACACACCTACTCCATGTGGACTCCTCTCTCCACGGGTCCATAGGTCCTACCAGGAGCCTGTTCTAATACAGGCTTCTACAGGGTCACAGCCTCCTCTGGGTATCCACCTGCTCTGGAGTTGGGTCCTCCACAGGCTGCAGGTGGATTTCTGCTCCAGCATTAACCTCCATGGGCTGCAGGGGAATTTGTGGTGGTGCCTGGAACACCACCTCCCCCTCCTTCTCCAGTGACCTTAGTGTCTGTGGTTGCTTCTCACATATTCCCACTACTCTCTCCTGCCTTTTCACAGCAGTTTTCCCCCCTTCTTAAATCTGTTATCAATTTTTTTTCCTGTTTAAAGCTGTCATCCTAGAGGCACTACCACCACCACTGACAGGCTCAGCCTTGGGCAGTGGCAGGTCCATCCTGGAGCCAGGCTGGCACTGGCTCTGTTGGAAATGAGGGAAGCTTCCAGCAGCTTCTCACAGAAGCCAGCCCTGTAGCCTCCTCACTACCAAGAGCTTGATGCACAAACTCAGTGTTTCTTTTCAGGTATTTCCTCTTATAATGGTAGTCTGAAAACTAAATAAAAACAATAAAAAAGGACATTCATACTTGGGCTAGTAAAGTTATATATAAGTAAAAAAAGTTCATGGTAATATTACAGAATGTTTTTTTTAAATGGACCAGGACTCCCTTTTGCACAAAATATTACATCTCTCAGGACTATTTTTATTTATTGAAACACAATTTTTTTTTTAGTTTCAACATTCAAAATTCCAATTTATTAGTATGCATGTATGCACAGGTATAGAAGCTGTGCTGTTTCTGAACATTTAAAAATGACAACACTTCAACAGTTTCTGGCCCAAATAAGTGAATATTGAGACTTACAGACTCCTGTATGAATATATTGGCATTCTGCTGTTTCTCAGTATAAACCAAGCAAGCACTGGCTGTGGGTAACATAGCAACTATCTTGCAAGGCATTATTGATTTATTGAAAATTGAGGTTCAAATAATATTAAGCAAAAAAAGATTGCACTTGTGAGCTCTCTGTTTTGTATTTCTTTAAGTGGGATGTAAGGAAAAAACATGCTTGTCACCAAGGAACAAGTGCTGATACACTGAACAGAAGGAAGAATAGATTATAGTTGATGACAGCACACAGAACATACTCTCAAAATATCCATAAGCTATATTACATTCAGAATTCCAAAATAAATAAGACAGAGATTTCATATTTGATTTGTTCTGGCACAAATCTGGGTAAAC
>VZRX01009012.1:90764-133339 GCA_013398075.1 Notiomystis cincta | reverse complement strand
CCGAGGGGGCCCGAGCGGAGACCGCGAGGGGCGGCGCTGCCTCCCCGCCGAGCTGAGCGCCCGCCGCTGACCCGCGCGGCCGAGCGGGGCCCGGACAGGTTGGTCCCGGCGCGGTGGGGGGAACGCGGGGCGCCCCCGGGGCGCTGGGGAGCTTCGCGCATTGTGGAAGAGGAGCGACTCCCCGTGGGAAAAGAGGCTGGTCTTTGGTTTCTCTTCTCAAAATAGAGTCGTCTCTGTAGAATGCCAGAATTGTTAGGGTTGGAAGGGACCCCCGGAGATGATCTAGACCAACCCCCCTGTCAAGGCGGGGTCACCTCGAGCAGGTTACAGGTGACACAGGAACGCGTGGAGGTGGGTTTTGAATGACTCCAGAGAGGGAGACTCCTCGCCCTCCCTGGTCAGCCTGTTCCAGTGCTCTGCCTTCCTCATATAAAGTTCTTCCTCATGCTGAAGTGGAACTTCTGTAGTTTCAGAAGGAGCAGGCTGTCGGTCTTGTGCCGTGTCCCTGCCTGTCTTACCCAGTCACACTTTTCTGGAATAAGGGAGTCATCCCGTGGGAGGACGGCGAGCAAGGCTTACAGGTACCGCTACCGAGCTGGGGTTGGGCCTCGGGCAGGCAGCCGGGCTGGTTACAAAGCTGCCCCTGATCCAGCTGAAAAACTGCGTGGGTTCCTGGAGCTGCAGTTCGTGCCTCGGTACAGGGGGAATCTGGCAAAGGAAATGAGCAAAGTAGGGCTACGGGTGTGAAAACAGAAACATGATGGAATACTGGAGCAGACAGGAATACAGGTGCTGCAGGCCGTGTTAGGAAAAAGAGAGTGCAGATGAGCATTGAGGTAGTTGTGTATGCTAGTGGGTGCTTTCAACTTTTAAGAAATTGCATCTTTAACTCCTGGTGTTTCACGTGGTACAGAAAATACCCTTATCTTCTTAAATAAATTGGTCCCCTAGCACCTTAGAAATGAGTGTCAACTGTTCCAGTGAGTGCTTTTAGGAGCTTTTTGTTTCTTAAGGAATCTTCTCATTTCCCCGCTGCCTTTCGCAGTTAAATGGAGTAAAATCAGTGTGCTGGAAGTAGACTCTGGAAAAAGAGGAGTTGGGGGGGAATTATTGCCAGGACAGTTAAGTCTGCCCTGAGTTCCAAAGGTTAGTTTCTGTTCTGAGACAGTTTTCTGTGAAATGTTGTTATGGGCTATGGGAAACATGTCATTTCCTGGATAGTGACAGATGATCACGTGCTACTGCCACTAATAATCCAAGTTATCTGTTCCCACATCTATTTTAGAATTTTACTAATTCCACTAGAGTTACTGTAGAAACCAAAAGTGGGTGTACCTTTTTATGTTTTCATTCTTTCACAGGGGTTTTCTAGACAGGGGAAGTCTGACAGTCCATACTGATTAAAACAGTGATAATGAAACAGTTTGCTGAGATGTTGATGATAGGATTAACACAAGGGTCAGGATAGGAACCAGCTTGGTAGGAGTCAGTGGGGAGTTCTGCTGAAGGAGACTCCATACCTGTGTGCATTATCCATGGTTTGCTTTGGAATCAGTTTTATGGTTTTGCTAAATGTTTATACTATAATTGCATTAATTAACTAATTTGCATGATTATATAGTGTTTTTAGGTGGAGTTCTTAGTGTTTGAAATTGTAGATGCAACTAAAATTTGACAGGACATTTGGGGAGAAGGAATTGAGTTTGAAAGAGTAAATGAAGCATAAGTGGCTTGAACATTCAAAGTCATCCACTTAGAAGCTGCTAAGTGGAACTTACATTCAAATGACCAGTTTTGTCTGAAATATTGCAACATAAATATAAATAGAGAATTTTAGAAGACACCCCAAGTTGAAAAGGACCTGGCAAGACCATCTGGTCCAACCTTTTGTGTGAAAGGGGGCCTGGATGAGATTTGCTGGCACCCTGTCCAGTTGTGTCTTGGAAACCAGCAGATGTGTTGGTGAGTTGTAGGATGACCAAGGGCCATTGGTGAGACCCACTTTCCTCCCAGTAGCTGCAACAGGTGAGGCACATTTCCAGTGAGTTAAAAGTTAATGCAATTGCATAAGGCTTAGCACTTAACTTGTGAAGTTATTGAATGTTAATTAATCTGGCAGTTTAATTGAGTGGAAGGAAACTTATGACTGGGAGATAGTACTTGCTGTTTGGTTTACAAAAGAAGATATGAAAAGAAGTCCAAAACAAATCCTCTAAACTTTTGGAAATAGTTATTCTTTATAAATGTTTTGAAATGGGAAGGAATGAACACCAAAATAAGGGTTTTTCAGTAACCTTTTAAGATACTTGCATTTGGTGCTAGAAATGTTTAACAGCCAAAAGCCATCTTGCTCCTACTTATGTTTCTTTGACAGTACTGACTCCAATTAGTTTCAACATTAAATGTAATAGTTTAATAAAGAGGATTATATGATGCTGAAAGGATAATATTTTATTGACTCCTACTTCTGGGTTTTTATTTTCCCCCTTTTCAGGTAGTTGTCAGGGAAAGTGATTATTGTGACAGCATCCACAGGAAGGCAGATTGAATACATTACACTGAGGATGCATAAGGTTTGCAAATTAGCAGTGGAGGTACTGGAGTCTGACACTGTTCAGAGAAAGTAAAATTTATCAAGCACTGTTGTCATAAAATGGGCCTTTTATTGCTTTTCTAGTTCCTGTGAGAGTAGATTATATATTGTAAAAACCTTGAGATTGAAAAAATTGCCTGTTGTACCTAAGGAGATTTTGCTTGGCTTTTCT
Source organism: Notiomystis cincta (assembly GCA_013398075.1). Taxonomy (NCBI): domain Eukaryota; kingdom Metazoa; phylum Chordata; class Aves; order Passeriformes; family Notiomystidae; genus Notiomystis; species Notiomystis cincta. Next base: position 130,574 of record VZRX01009012.1, on the reverse strand, counting down.
AGCTTACCCAGATGTTCAGGATAGATGAGCTACAGTGATCTGGTGTGTGAGCTCAGAGACAGTGAGTTTCCATTTCCCAAGGGCAACAAACTGAAAGTGCTCTGGAGGTCTGATGTAGCTCACATGCTTCTGAAGGAGCACCCAGTACCCTGATGTGGCTGGGGTGTGCCCCTGTGAACAGGGACTCTGGGAGGGCATTGAGCCTGTGGACTTTGGCCATAGGGAATGATGAACAGCAGACAAAGCAGCAGCTACTGAGTTGTCTCTGTGTGTGTGTGTGAATATTTTTTTGTTTAAAAATGGAGCAAGTATGTATAAAAAGTGATGCCTTTCTCTGTAGAACTGGAATCAAAGAGGGCCTAAGATTTCTGAAGGATGGATGCTTAAAGAGACTGGAAGTCTTACTTGTTTTAATGTCTTGTGTCATATGCTACAAGTACTGTGTGGAATTTTCGATGCTGGCTGCAGGAATTCTATATTATTCCTTGCTGTGCTGAAGTGTTTAAAAAAAAAAAATCAGTACAGCTTTTCTGAAATTAAGGTGAGGGCTGCAACATGCTCACTAAGGATTCCTTTGGTTCAAAGGCATTTCTTGAATTTAATGGGCTTTTTTATGTCTACATGCATATATGTATACCCTTCTATGTAAGGCAAGATAAATCAGTACAAAAATTATGCTGTTGTTATTAACAGCTGGAAACTGTTTATACTACCATTATGAAGTCAAACCCCTTGAGTCTGTAAGGCAAACAGGAAAACAACCATCTTGAAATTATTTGCATTTGATATTTAGAAATATTTTGAAAACTGTTTTATTCTCTTTCAAATCAACTGTTAGGCCAAAATGAGAATCTGCTTCATACTGAGAAACATTTAATATAATCCTGCTTTTACTATCTGTCCTTCTGATCTGAGAATAAGATTAGCATTTCAAACTACAGAGCTCTGTTTGTGCAGTGGTCTGTTTGCTATTAGAGCCTCTGCATCCCATGTTCCTTGTATGTAGAATGTGTTTTATATTTAACTGCCTCCCGTGGTGTTAATGACTAGTATTCATAAAGCTCTTTAAAGAGAAAAGCTATGTTTCTGCCAAGCATTAGTAAGATATGGGAAAACATTCTTTTGCTTAAGATATTTATTGTATTAACTCAAAGCTGTTCTATAACTTATGTTGAGCAACAGAAGTGGTTCCTGTTAATTCTTCTTTTATTCACATTATGTGAAAGAAAACTTAAGTGGTGCCACCTCTTCAAACTCATTTGCTTATAAACAGGGAACATAATTAGTCCTGCTAGAACTTAATACTGTTTCCTGTCAACAGTGTATTCAGGTTGGGGTTTTTGTTTGCTTTTAAACAGTAGTTATTTAATACAAACAGTAGTACTGGTACTCATTTAATGCATTTGGTTTTGGACATGAAGATTAAAGTCCTTTTAAGCAGGGTGTTTTGTGTACAGATCATTCTAAAGTATAAATACAATACATTTATCACAGGCAGAGTATTTAACTACTGTGCTGAAGTAAATGGAGTAAAAAGTATCAGGGAGACCTTTCTTGGGATGGGATGTGTGGTAAATGGGATTGTAAAACTTGCCTTAAGGAGGCTGAGATGGACATCAATTGTATTCATAGACAGTACCTTGTCAGTATATTACTTAAAATATTTTAGTAAGAAATCTTCCATTTGAACTGGTTACTGAAAGACAGATTATCTCATGAATTGCAGCTCCAAAGAGGTCAAAATTCACTCAGGTGCTTCAGAGAGACAGCTCTGGGGCATTTTCAGCAGTGCATACAAGTGTGGCTTTGAATTAGGAGAAGTCAGACAGATTAAAACAGGGCAGAAGTCTGTGGCTGGACTTGGTGAACCATCTTGAATGTCCTCTGGCACCCTTCTGCCAGATTTGAGGAGTCATAACTTGTTAATAATCAAAACTCTTCTTTGATTGTTGCTGTCAGTTCATATTTTTTAAGTGAGCTGATATAATACTGGAGAATCTAAATTTTGGTTCCTGTCCTTGAATGAAATGAAAGACTACAGATGTACTTGGGGATTTCTTACAGACCTAGCCCCTTTTTCTGTACTGAGGGTTTCTGTCTGTCCTGACAGCAAAAGAAGCTGGGGGAGCTGTGCATTTTATCATGGCCTTTTATAGTACTGCTGATCTTGAACTGTTTAATGGCAGCTTGTCATCACTTAGAATGCAATACAGTTAGTCAAAAAAGTGTATATTGGATTCTTCTGAACTGTTATCTTGGGTGTAGAAATTTAGAAAAGCATGCAAACCAAGTCCCTTTGAATTATGTGGAATTATATGCTTCTCTTCTAAATAATCTCCAGTTCTGGCTTAGAAAGCAGTCTCAGAAAAACCAAGTTGAATAATCCTATAAACTAAATGAGATCTTTCAAGTAAGAAAATGTTAGAGTAACTGTTCTTAGCAGGTGCAGATTAGGTGTGTAGTTGAATTTATAAAATAATGTTTGTATATGCTGAGTCTTTCTTGGAAGCTCATAACGGCACTTTTAGTTAACAAAATGCAGAATAAATATGGTCTGATGTTGTTTCCTGTTTTCCCATATTGCCATCTCCTGGTAGAACTGATGTGTGCAAGAAATAGGGAATGTATGATGCTCAAGTTTAGGAGCTATAGGAAGGCATGGGGACAAAGATCTATTTTATGTACAAGGTCACAAATCTGCTGCTTTCTTCGAGAGATAATGATAAGCTGTGACACTTCTTTAACGACATTTGAGTCAAGTGTTCAGAGAAAAGGAGATGTGTTGCCTTGAGAAGGCAAGCTCTTGGGAATTTGATGAGATGGGTGACAAGACTTGCAGGGCCTTTGGTGAAATGGGGGAGGATAAGCTGGTATGTTGTGCTCATCTTGGAAGACAAAATGAACAATTCCTTCAGTCAGTTAATGCAGTTTGAATGACGTGGTGCTTTTGGTCAAGGTCACCTTGTGCATGGAGTGGTACTTGTCTTACAGTGAAAAGGAAGCAAACCTTTTTTGCAGGGCTCTTTCTACTTAAATATCACAGAATATTCAAGGCAGAACAACAAACAAGGGAAGCTTAGGCTACTTTTTTTTTGTCAGAATGCATCAAACAATGTACAAGGCACCTATTTGCTTCCTGAACACAACCATTAAAAGGAGTTCAGCTTTGGTTTGTAGTGTTCTTGTCCTTTTTTTACTGTTGAAACTCCACTGCTGTCTTATTTAGTATAAATGAGCTGTCACAGTTTTTTATCATGTTGTCTAACTGGCTTGGAGCAAATTGAGACAAGTGTGATAACAGCACCATTGTTCAGCAGTAGCTCTACTACAGCTCTGCATAATGCTGCACTCCGTAAGCTTTTTAGCATGGAGAGAGAAATTCGACCATATAGACAAGCTCCAGGCCTTTACTTCTTATAATCTATAAACAAATGGAAATCTAGTTTGAATTTAAATAGCAAATACAGAGCAGAAGCAGCAATTGTGGCCATGGGGATTTTTTGTACTAATGCCTGCCTCTTCTGCAAAGTTCTGCTGATCGAGTTGGTTTTCTGTTCAAGTTTTTCCTGCAGTGCACAAAACTGTCTTCATTATACTCAGTTCTTTCCTTCCAGCATTGCTGTTGGTTTATCAGGCACTGTGTAGCATTTCTTAGTATTGCATAAAAATGCAAAGGATCTTGATGTTCCTAACTGAATGAGATGTGTATTTTTTTGGTTGCTTTTGGGTTTTGTTTTTAAATAAAATCCCCAAACTTGTCCCTGATAACTAGTAACTCTTTGGAAAATGCTTTTGGGGCTTTTCCCTTGAGACCTGGTACTCAAGAAAATATATAGAATTTCTCAAAGATGATATTTACTTATTGAATGTTTTGCTGTGTCTAAATGATGTAGGCTATAACAAAAACTGAGTGTAACATTTAGTTTGCGTTTGTCATATTCATGTGGATCTGGTATTTTAGAGTGACACTTTACTAATGGTCAAATTGATGTCAATTTTATCCATGATATTGAGGCAGGTCATGTTACTGAGCATGTTTTCATTCTCAACATATTTTCAGTCAAAAATTACTGTAATTGTTGTTCAGAAGGAGGTTTTCTACTGTAACCAAAGAAAGAATTCTGCTATTCATGCAGTCTCTTTAAGGACAAATGCAAGTGTAATTTAAGATTCCATTTTAAAGTTGGGGAAAATATAAGTATTTGCATTCAGAAATAAAGAAACTTTGGCATTTGTGCTCAGGAACCACAGTAGTTAGTTGATTTGTTAGAACTATACTCTGATTTACTGCTCAGTGCTGGCTTGCAAAAACTCGGATATAATATTCCTTTGGAGTTCAGATAGTTGGTACCAGCCAAATTCAATGCTGGTGTTAGGACTTAATAAAAATCAATATGAAGGTTCATAAATCTGATATGTATTCAAAATATTTTCATCAATTAACAGTGAAATGTGTCTTTTCTAAACAGTTTATTTCAATGTAAAATGGATTTCAAGACTTTTCTGCGATATTAAGATATTTCCTGATTATTCAGTCTTGTCTGATTATTCAGTCTTGTACTTAGGCAGAAACACCCTGCAGTTTTGGAAGGTTTTCAGGCTCTTGATGAATTTGTCTTTGTCTTAGCACTTATGTCTGTCTTTTTAACAGCTGTCATGGAGGAGTTGGTAGAGGATGACATCTGTATTTTGAACCATGAAAAAGCAGACAATGCTCACAAGAGAGACAGCGATATTCCTGTTCCATCCTATACTGGAGATGAGTCTGTTGCCTCACACTTTGCACTTGTCACTGCATATGAAGATATCAAGAAACGACTGAAGGAGACAGAGAAGGAGAACTCCTTCTTAAAAAAAAAAGTGAGAATTTTAGAAGAGAAGGTAAGAAAATAGTGGATGTACCAGTTTCTGGTAGCAGCTTCTTTTGTGCTCCTGGCTGGATGGCAGAGAATTAAGGATTTAAGATACACACTTAAAATAATTTCCACCTTAAAAGTTTTTATAAATTGTTTTATTTAAGTGAAATGCAGTTTGTTCCTCTGGTAGTGTAATTGTGCCATGCACTTACATGATGCAATGCAAAGACAGTGGCTTTGATTGAGACAGATGTGTAACTGCATAGAATTTGTCACTGTAGTTTGGGTGCCTCTTTATGGTGTTTATTAGCTTGGGCACATGTGACATAGTATTGTTGAACAGTGATGTGCAAAGCTGGTAAATTATCAGAATCAAGGAATTGTCTATCAAAAGACTCTCTTGGGCTCAGCATACCAAAATGATAAGGAAAAGTTGGTTGCTAAGTGTATCCAACTAGGTCTAGCTAATCACAGCCTGAAGGGTGAAATACAGTTGCAATGCTTAACACAGATGTTGCCTGGCTGGCTTTTGATGCAGTAATTCTAAATTGTAAGTGAATATTGGAATTGGTTTTACAGGAAGTTTCTGATGGCCATAAACTAGTGAAGTTCAATAAAGCTAAAAATTGACCAGAGCACAGGTTTTCTCTCCAAGTAATGAATTCTGTCATTAGACATATATCCATTGTTTGGTACCAAGTGTCTTTGTATTGTGGAAATTCTTGACTTTGATAGATTGCTTTCTTATATAAGATGCAAAGACAGATTCTAGTGTTAGAGCTGAGACAGTTTTTAGGAATTACTCCTAACTCTGTGCTACTGACTCTTAAAACTTTCCAAGTGTATATTATTTTGTAGCATTGGAATGAAGAACTTGAGTCACATTTGGCACAGCTTTGAACACTTACTCAGGAATTCTTGATGAAGACAGGTTTAACTTTTTCTCAAAAAGCAAAGCTATCTCAGAACTTTCTTTATATAAGGTCTGAGGGGATGTTGGGAATAGGAATAGAGTTTTAGACCTAATATTCTCTGAACCATGCTGAGTTCTGAGTAGTTACTCAAAATCACAATAAACAGGATTTGACCTTGACAATTCCTTTTGCCTTGTGTCTTTTGCTTTGGCCTTATTCAGCTTAATTGTCTTGAAGATGATTAGTTTTCTGTAGAGAAAACTTTTTAGTATGTGAATACCATAAAAATGTTTCTATGAGGGAGGACTATTGAGAAGGCCAAGACTGTTACTGACTCTGTCCATAGCTAATGTACTTGTATGCTTAAAAAATATATGGGGAGTTACCCATTTGGAGTTTTCAATTTCAATGTGCATGGAAACTTCCAGAAAGCTTGTGTTCTATTTGTGTGGTTTTATTTGGGGGAGAAAAACATAAAGGACAAAACTTAAAAGGAGTCATACATGTACTTTGAGAGTCAATACAAGAAAACAAAGAGCAGGAGCTTCTCATCTTTCTTTGTAGCTTGTTTTTCCGTATTTTCTTTCAAGCAAACACCTAAAAGAGGAGATATTTAAGGTAGATACATAAGTGTCAATGCTTTGTTTTAGTAATTTTTTTCTGTGTGATTCTTAATTTTTAAGAAAACATGCAAATCTGTTGTGAATATCTACAAGAGGTACACTGAATGTGTTTAAAGGAAGTGTGCAGGATAAAAAGAATGAAAAGGAAAATGCAATACTTAATTAAAGCAAGAACTTTTTATATGAATTGATGTAATTTGATGTAGAACTTCTTTCTGTCTTACTAAAAACGCTGAATATTTTTAACTCTGTTCCCCTTTTTCTAGCAATCCAGTTGGTAGTGCTCATTCTGCCTTGCTTATCTTCTGCCATAGCAGGCAGTGAGATGGTGGTGATCTGAAACTTAATAGTTAATTAGTATAATAATTCTGCTCTGGCTTTCCTTACATAAATACACTGAACCCTCCCTCCCTTTATTTACATTATGAGGCATTTAAGAAATTATGTTTGGTTTCCTTTGAACTTTTTATATGTTGTGTGTTTATATGCTTAAAACTCCTTTTTCAAAAAGCAGTTTACATTTTTTCAGAACCTGGAAAAAATATGATTAAGGGATTGTCAGTGTGAGTGATCATGGCTCATGAATGGGTTTTAAGTATTCATAGCAGTCTACTGGAAAGTGTCCCTGTCCATGGCAGGGGGTTGGACTTTTAAATGTCCTCTTCCAACTCAAACCACTGTATGATTCTATGAATTAGTGAGCATTAAGTATGGTCTGAGATTTCAGAATTTGTAGGCAGCCTTCGTTGCACTTCTGTAACAAACTTTGGCCCGTATCAGTGTACTTGATTAATTTGTTATCTATACTGAAGAAACAGGAAAAGCTGTTAGATGAATATTGCAGGATGTACCATTGCCTTTATAAATTTTGCCTACAGAACTTCTCATCTCTCCTGTGTGTTAAACGCTCAGGTGCTCGGCTCCCGGCTGGAGGAGGAATGCAGCTCAGTTGGGCGGGAACAAGTCAACAAAGCCTACCAAGCCTATCGAGAGGCCTGCATCGAGCGGGATCATTTGAGAAGCAAACTGGAAAAAATGGTGTGCCTTCTTAAGCTGTGTACTGCAGAGCTGTACATGTTTATTCTAGAATGAATCTTTAGCATATAAGATCCACGCTGCTGGTTTTATCACTCTTTTAAAAGTACATGACAATACTTTCTGTAGGAATAACGATTTAAAGTACTTCAGTTTTATTATGGGGCTAGAATAAGGCTAACAAAAAAATCAAGGCAGTATTTTTTGTTGTTTTTGTTCCAAAATATTGAATTGTCAGACATGATAGAAAAATGCTTCACAAATTATTTTGGGTTGGGGTTTTTTCCCCTCTGAAAATAGGCAAAAGAAAGTGCGGAATCCTTGAAAAACTTGAATGAACAGTTGCAGTCTAAAGAAGTAGAGCTGTTACAGCTGAGAACTGAAGTGGAAACTCAGCAAGGTATGCATTTGGTTACTTCATCTTAACCTTTGTTGAGGAGCTGTAGTGGTTATAGTGTGATCTCAGGGCATGAAGAGGGTTGACCCTATATGAGGGCAAGGTGAGATAGGCATGAACAGCAGTGAGGTACTTTGAACTTGTCTTCATTCTTGCAACTGGTGATGTGCGTGTTAAGTCACTGTAATGAGGGAGTTCCATGGTAAAGACCTGAGGCTGTTGTGTTCTTCTGCTGTAGATGATTTAGTAATTTGAGAAATGGGCACCACCTGACAGTTTATAGGCTGTGTACATTAACATCTCTGGACTCCATCACCTTTTCCTCAGAGCAGGGCAGGGGCCTGTTCAAGTATAAAGATCATTCAGTCGATCCCATTTCCTCTGGCCACCTGCAGAGGGTCCAGTATATTGCTTGGTCTCAGTGTTGAGATATGACAAATACAGGAGGATGTTGTATGGCAATAGCTGCAGTTGCCAACAGTTACTTAGATAGCTGGGACATGAGAAAAGAGAAAAATGATGGTTGTAGAGAGCCTGGTGAAAAGAGGAAGGAGAAACAAAAGTATATCCTGGCAATTCCAAAAGCCCAAATCCAGCTTCTGTTACTGCAGTTGTAAAGAGTGCTCTGTACATGATAGATGTGTAAAACAAAACACTATGGAAGAAAACAACCCTTGATTAATTTAGTTACAAGAAAAGAGAACAAGAAAATGCCATCAGTATAAAGTCAGAGATATGGACTGACTTCAGAGTCTGTACAAATGCAGTCATTTGAAGGGCACTGCTAAGTATGGCTGTGCTTGAACTGGATACTCTCCAAGAGGGCCTTAAGCATGTAATGCACTACTTCAATTGCACAAATGTTTAAACCTAGAACAACAAACTGCTAATAGTGTTACTATCAGTGTTGAGGACCTCATTGTTTAAGGAGGTAACAGAGGTTGTAAGGAGAGCTCTGAAAATGTGGTAATTTCAATCTTTGTTTGTAACCCAGTTTTACTTATAAGTGAACTCTGAGTACCTTGTTTCAAAATAAAGAATCAGTCTAACTTAAGGTCGTTTAAACTATTAAATCTGGAAATAAGTGTACCATGCAGTTGGAGACTTGTGGGTTTTCTTCCTGTCATGTTCCTTCTTTTCCTGCTGTCTCACTGGTGTCATGCTACTGATCTGATGGTAGCATCAGCTTAGGTTGCTTCTTACTGTGTGAATTGCTTCAGTCTAATAAGATTTGTGTAACTTCTATGCTTTCCCCTTTTGTTTTGATTCTATCTTCTGTTGTTCTGTTTGGAACTTCTTCATATTAAACTTGGGGGAAACTTAATGGTAAATTATGTAACAAAACAAATCTGAGGGTGAAAAGGCTCATGTTTTCAAAGCACATAAGAAGTATCCAAGTTGGCGTCTATAAGGTGTGTTTGCCATAAACTGATTCTTTTATTTCCAGTGCCTTTTAATGCTGGCACTTCCTTTTTCTCTGTGTCAAATCTCTAGTGCATTCCTAGAAAGTGGGGCTCCATGCTTCAAACCCAGAAAATAGACCATCTCTGCCAACAGCTTTACCAATGTTATATTTCCCTGTGGCCATAGACTCCAGTTTCTTCAGAATATGGGTTTTTTGTAAGGCATAGGTTGGTTGAAGAGAGTCTTGCATATTGAGTTACATTTCTTGGACTGATACTGGAATTAATTGCCTTGCTTGTCTTCTTTACAGTGATGAAAAGTCTGAATTGTACTCAGGCTAACTGGGAATTAGAGAAACTGAACAGTGACCTGAAAGTGCATAGTCTGGAACAGGATCTACAGAAACTCAAGGAAGAGTGCAACAGTCTCAGGAAGGAGTTGCAAAATTCCAAGCAGAAGGTACCTTAATTTTTAAGGAATTTTTATCTTAGTGGTTAATTTTAAATCCCACAGTCAGTCAAAATCAAGGGTTAACAAAAATATGAAGTATACAATTGAGTGAAAGATTAATATCTTGGTAAAATTAACCTTAAATATTTATATAGACTGTCATTTTTCTTGGAAGTAGGAACAGGCTCTCAGGGAAGTGTTCATGACATCAAGCCTGTCCAAATTTAAGAAATGTCTGGGTGGCACCTTTAATTATAAAGTTTAGTTTTAGGTAGTCCTGCAGTGAGCAGGGAGTTGAACTTAATCCTTAGGGGTCTCTTCCATCTTGAGGTACTCTATGATTCCATACAGGTGAGATTTCCCAGCCATTGTGCCCATATAAGAACAGAAAATAAAGCTTTATGATACTTTTATAAGTGGCCACTGAAGTGTTCTATGTAAGCTGGGCTACTAAGAAAGTTTGGGCAAAAGCTGGTCTCTTTTTTTTTTTTTGTAAACAACAGTGGGATGCTAATGTTAAAAGGTGTCATGAACTTTGTCTAAGGTGGTCTGGCACTTTTCTCTAGGGTTGTTGCATGAAGCTTTTCAGAAAAGAGGCACCCTTCCCTGCCATTTTTGGGGCAGATGTCTGTTTCGAGGAACACATTTTGTAACCTCGGTGTTGTTAGGATCTCAAAAAGAAAATTAAGATAACAGTAACAAAAAGGAGTAAGTTACTGTCTAGGGCATTGTGACTGCTTTCCATCTGACCTTTGATGAAGGGTACAGTGCCAGTCTCTAGGACTCTGCAGTCACATTGAAGTTACCCAGTGAATACAAAACATTTAAATGTGATTGTTTGAGGAGGCAGACTGTTTTAGATTCCTTATATCATTAATAATGATGATTATGTAATCTTGAATCACACAGCATTTGAGTGAGTCTGCATTTTTTCCACTAGGTGGGGATAGAGCATGTGAAGTGTTTCTTTAACTTCCTTTACTCTTGGTTGTTTCACTTGTGTCTGGAGCTCTTTCTGGTGCTTTCAATAATTTGTAAAATCTGAAGGCTTGCTGTAACTCCTGGGCAGTTCTGGTGTCTTCAGGTAACTCTAGAACAAAGTAACAGCTGCATAAATAATTGAAGATTGCAGTTGTGAGAGTGAATGATGTCAGAACAGAGTAAATTAGCAGTTGTAAGGAGTATTACATGTGACACTGTTTAAATAATGTTTATGCCAGCAGCTTTTGTTGCACAGAACAAATACAAGGATCAGCTTTTTGTTTTGTTTTGTGGGTTTTTGTTAGTTTTTTTTTTTTGTTTGTTTGTTCCTGTTTTTTTATTTGTCTCTACTATAATTTCTTCTAGATTGTGGTAACTGCTTAATATAGGAAATAAAAATTCAAATGTGGAGTAATGCAGTGCAACTTCTTTTAAGCTATGAATTTGAATTTTTGGGGGAGGGTGAGAAAGTCCAGGAGGGGAAAATAATCTGTCAGGTGAAATACAGTCAAGTGTAATCACTGGGCAATGACAAATGAGCATTGTTTCAACTCAGCTGGTATTTTCATTATTACTTATTTTCATTCCATTAGTTAGTTTAGCTAACATGTAATAAAAATAAGTAATAATGAAAATAATTAAAACATGAAAACATGCTTTTTTCTGTCTTAGGCAAGTATACTTTTTATTTGTCTGTACTTTTAGATATTCTTACTTGAGTTTTGCAGTGTAGTTGATGCAGTGTGGTTGATGCAGTGTGTACATTATATTGAAAAGTTGCTTGAAATGTGTACAGGCTGTCTTAAAGCCACAGTAAAGGTATCAAATCCATAATAGCTTTGGCCAGAGGGAATGGCAGGATGGGAACATGGAAAAAAGGGATATGAAAGGGAGGGAGCTCGTCACAAATGAGGGTCTAATAGGAAGACAGCTAATAAAGTGAGCCCAATGTTTGATTTGTTAAACAGTTCTGGTAAATTCAGTGAGGCTGCCTGTATGTGCCATTTTAAAGTAGTCTTTTAGACTGAAGGGATAAATTATGTTCTGTCATAAATGTAACCTGTGGAAGTAAATCTATACTGAAACAGTTTGTTTTCATGTAAAGATCTTTATATACTCTGATAGGGAAAGAACAAAAAAGGACTATTTAAAAAGAAAACATTGAGAAAGACTTTTGATGTCCACTGAAAAAAGTAATCTCAAATTCTGAGAGTTCAGCTGTTGTAAAAAAAGAGTATGGAGTGGCTGAGCAATGCCTTCATATAAGTAAGCTGTTTAAGTGTTATTAAGTGGAAATTCTTAGTAGAAGTATTTATTTCCCTTTTGAAACCCACTGCAGGTAACACAAGTGAAGACTACTTGTGAGTTTCAGTATTAGGGAACTTGGAGTTTCACTGTCATTTTTTGAGACAGAAGATCTGAAATAATGTTCATTCATTCTCTGTCTTCCCTTCACTCTCTTATGTAGGACCAGGCTCAAGAGGAAAATCCATTACATGGAGACCACTGTCAAAGGCAGGACATCCAGAGGTATGAAATAATTTATTTTCATTTTACTGAGGGACAGTTATTTGAACAAGTAAATTACTTTTTCAGACTCTTTAGGTGTGTTATTTCAAGTTACACAATTTCATTGAAAGTGTAAGTATAGTTATTTAGCAAGATCATTGTAAATTTTTTTCTTTGTTGTGTGTAGTTTGTGGGATAATGATGAACGTTTATATCTCCAGATTGTTGTACAGAAAATGAAAATTTAATTAACTTGGATTTAAAAATAGGCTTTTTAAATAATTAGTTGACTGAAGGAGGTGGTAGATAAATTTCCAAGTCTCGTGTCAGTGCTGGAATATCTTCATTCTGTGTATGGAGAGCTTTCTGTGTTTGCAAATCCTTGCTTAGTGCTGGAACATACATTCTCTGTTAGTGTGGTGCAGTAATAGTGTTGGAGAGCCATTGTGTCACCTATTCAAAAAGAAACAGCTATTTCCCAGAAAAATGCTAAAATACCAGAAAGCATTTGTTCTCGTTTTGCACCAGTTCAGATAAGAATGATACTTATGTTATAAACTCCTGTATTATCCCACCTTGGCTGTGTGTGCTGTATCAGAAAGTATCTATATCTTTTCAATTCCTGATGGAAAAGAAGTGTTCGTGGGTGCATGGAAGTTCCCAGAAGTTGTGTTTTGTGGGAATGAAACGCTGTGTCCCGAACAGCCTGTGCCTGCTGGTGCACTTACAGCAATTTCCACCAGAGGGAAGAGCGGCCCTGCACAAGGCCAAGCTTTAGGGCCGTGGGCCTGGGTGCTGCCCTGGCTGTTGAAGAGACGGGAAGGGAGATCAGCCACCGAGAGAGAACAGCACAGAGACTTCTTCCCACCGTGTGCGATCTGGGGCAGTGAGGAAATCACAAATCACGCTGTGTCCTTTGCATACTTAGTCCTGTGGCTTCTCCTGGAGCTTCACAGTCAGTCTCACACGCCTGATCAAAGGTGTTCTCTCAAGATACAGCACTTATCTCTTTGGTCATTTGATCACTGCTCTGATCAAGCTCATCATTTGATCAAATGATCATTGATCATAGCAGATTTATTGCACACAGTGGTGCTCAGGTGGCAGCCATCTAAAATAGCCCATGTACAGCATAGTGTTTATTGTAATATAAATACTGAATGTGTAATGAATATGAAAGCCCATCCACAAATCTGTGGAAAAAACACTTGAAAAACCTCCTCTGAGAAACATTTGTTGTAGCAAGCAGTCCTCCTTTTTATATGAAATGGAGGCATTTGCACTTAGTTAACTTCTTGGAAAGTAGTTATTTCATATTTGTGAGCAGCCTACAAATCTGACTTTAAATTCTCAATTTGCAAATCTAATTTGCTGTAGATTTAGACAGGCTGTCATAGTGATGGTTTGTATTAATATAACACATTAGAAGGCAGGATAAACCTCCAAGCACAGGGAATCCTTGGTTTTCAATTACAAATTCCATGAAAATTAGGCTTTGCAGTGGGATTCTAGGTTGGTATCCACAAAAACAACTAAAATCTGTTGCATGTGATTTAAGTGGAATTCTGGTACCTGCAGCCCTTTGCAAGATGCTTGTAAAAATGCTAAATGCATTTTAAAAAATTCATCTAAGCACTTTCCTTCTGGTTGGTGGCAGACACAGAGCTGTCCTTTTATTTACCACATCTGTGCTAAATATTGGACAGTTTTGGTTTGACATAACTAAAGTTTTTGATCTTATTTTTTAGACCGAAACATGAGAATAAATGAAGTGCGGTTGCCACATCAGGTTTAAAATTCTCATCTCTTAAGAGTTCAAAGAGCCAGAAGGAGTCTGCAGTAGAAAGGCCACAAGTTAAGCTGAACTTCTAGAAATATCAATTCTGAAAATTTTAACTTTCTATCTGTAAGAATTGCTGACACTTAATACATTATTTATTAAAATATGAGCTTCCTCTGTTCTTTAACAGAGCTTTATGAATCTGGATGTTTGTATTCTGGGGAAGTATTTCTGTGGGTAGAAGTTCTATCTCCTTGTTTTTAGGGAACTCTCTTAGCATTGACTTGTATAATAGCTGCTTCTCAGGGTAGTTTTGAACACATTTGTGCTTGATATACTTCATGCAGGAGTGAGCCTATATGACTATTTTAGAAGGATAGCGTTACATACAGTTATAAAGCTTATTAATTCTTAGTCATCTTGAGATATTGAGCTATTTACAAATAAATGCCTTTTAGGTGAATTTAGTAAGGAAGAAAATATTCTGGAAACTCTCATCCATTGTGTTTGTCTTCAATAAATGTGTTTTGGTAGAATGTTAAGCATTAAAAAAGCATTAAATCATTGATTTCATGTTTAAGTTGAAGTAACTACATCCTTATGTCTTTGAACACTAAGTTAATTATTAATCAGCATAAATGTGATATTCAGTGAGCCTTTGCTAAAAATTTTACCAAGAAACATATGGTTTCTTGGTAATGCTGACTTTTTTTTTTTTGTTGTTCTTAATTTTCTTACTAGTTATTAAGCTGAAACATCAGTGTTAGAACAGTGCTGCTGTTGCTAAATATGTTTCTTATATTATGCTCTCTTAGAGAATTAATTGTGTCACTATTTTTTACACTGTCTGATAAGGCAGTGTATTAATTGGATGACTTGGATATGAAAGAGTATGTTTTATATTTTAGTTTGAACTCTGTGTGTATGTTCAGTGTGGGTCTGAATTCAGTGTAGCAACATGCATGGTGTAAGACCCAAATACTGGGGTTTGATTATTTAAAATTACAATCAATCAATATTACTAGGCTCATAATATATGTTGGGATATGTGGTCATTTATTGAAAGGTATTCAGAGTTAACACTCTGCCTTTTTTATAGCCTGGTGTCACTTTATTTAAAGTATGCCTTTGAGATGACTAATTTTATTGGAATATGGATGGTTTCAGATACTGAAATAGAAAAGTATGCTTCATACTTCTTTCCTTTGGGGAGTTGAAATTATTATTATAATCTAGTATATCAATATATAATGCATTTTATATTGTAGCAGGCAAGAATCAAATAAAATATACAAAGGTCCATCCGTTTAAGGTGATTCTCAGTAGTGTTCAATCCATTTAGAGTTACGGTGCTCTAACAAAATTTGCAGTGTCAGGTAAGAATAATTTATTAACAGTTAACACTTGATAAGCATGTTAATAGGCTGCTTTAGAGGCAGCAATATTTAACTTGTAATACATTTTTGTTTTGAAAGTATGCAACAAACATTTTGGGACCTGAAGAGAGAAATTTCTAATTTGCGTGTAGTGACTGACAAGCAAGCTGAGGTCTTACGAAAACTGCAGAGGAACCCACCAGGAGCCAAGAAAGGCAAGTCAGTGTTTGCAGTAACAGACTTTACCAGCACAAACCGTTGATTCAAGCTGTAGCATTTTAAAAATAAACTAGCTATCATATCTTATCAGAATCTCATCAATTGAAGTTGATAAGCTAGACTGTATTATGGTTCCAGCTTACCCATTTCTGCTTTTGCTTCTGTCTCATACTGGTCAACTTCACACATAAAGGTGTTGCTGATGTGTTTTTTCTTCAGTACTGTATTCTGTTCCCCTTGTGGCTTTTTTCTCAGTCAAGTGTTGCTTATGTGCACAAGGCTGAGGTGTTAAGTTTACTCGTATTTGACCTTTTACCACAACTACTTCATATTGGGGGGAAAAAATCTTTTTGCAAATGCAGTCTTATTTTCCCAGTACAGAATATATGAAGTACTAAATTGGCAACATTTTAAAATCAGGCTTTAAAAGACTGAAATTCCCTTATGGTTCCATATTACCTTACATTGTATTCAAAAAAATTGTCTTTTCTAGGAAAATGCTGCACAGTGTGACATTTTCTGAATGTCAGAATACTGGGGAAGCAAAACTGCCTTAAATAATTTTAAGGGTTAAATATTTTTCACACCAAATATTTTAAATTTCTGTGAGCAGTTCATCAGACAGTTCTGTTCCATACATAATGTTTTTCTCAAGCCAAATGCTAGACTATCAAACTGTGGTAAAGAGTTAATTTCCTTTGTTTTCTGCTCACTTCAACTGTGGTCTTTACTGTGCTCAGAATACTGGTGGAAAACAGTGAACTTGGTTACAGTGTACTGGTGACAGTCTCTGATGTCCCTGTCCATTACCAGATCAAGACACTTGTTTCTAAACAGCTCAGTGAGGTAATGGCAGGATTCACCTCCTGGGCAGTCCCTGCCTTTGTGGTCAGCAGTGACTAATGATCACTTTGTCTCTGGTACTTGGCTGATACAAACTCTCAACCCATTTTGTAGACTTGGCCATATTGGTATCAGGTGAGTCTGTGTTCCTACAGTTCTAAAATGTGTTTGTCAAATGACTTCAGCAGAGAAAGTGGGAGCTGAATGATCTAAATAATCCTAGATCTGTCAAGGTTTGATGTGATCATACAGTGTCTTTATGTCCTTACTTTTCATTTGGAGTTACCTGTCTTGCCACTACACAACTACTGATTTTTCTCCGTGGTGAGGAGTCTCATTTTTTGCAGTTTTTATGCAGTTGTTCCTCCACAGCCACAGAAGGCATTCTTGATTGATCAGGAAAACATGGACTTCTGCCTTTTCATCTGTAGACTTCCTTCAGTAATTTTTTAGAAATATGTGAGAGTGGACAGGTGTGATTTTGGTTATCAGCCACACGTATGAATGCAATACAGATATATCTGTGCTTATATTTATAGACAAATCTTGGCTTGTGCAAAATATGGGTACAACTGACTGAAGCCTCCCACTTCCTATACCTCTAGTAGTGGTTGTTTTAGCATCTACAAACCAGCTGCCATTGTCAGAGGTGCATTTCAGTCTGCAGAACACGTGTTCATTACTCTGTGTGGGAACAGTATCAGATAACGTGGATTCTACTTATCTGTTATGTATGAAGACATTTTCAACAAATGTGTGTGTCTGTGGGGGTTCTGGGTTTTTTTGTTTGGTGGGTTTTTTTACATTTTCAATATTTCAGTGGATTCAATTTTTCTTGAACTTCTAAAGGTCTGTAGGCCTCAAATTGCTTTTTACACCTGCCAGCACAAAGAGGACAGATCCAGTGCCTTAGCATGTCTTTCAGACATGATGCCTGTGCTATTGGAAAGTGGTTTTGGCTGACTTCCATGAACTGTAATTTATTGTGACAAGCAGAAGTTGTATTCTTTGACCAAGTTTATTTTTCTGTCCCTTAAGAACTGAAGTTGAACAATTCATGCTCAAGATTAACAGCTGCTCTAGAAAACTCTATGGAAGATGTGAGTTTTAACTGCAGGAAGCATTAATCTACTCTCTTTACAGATTTATGTACATTATCACTACAAAACAAAATTACCTGCTTGTATTTGGCCATCTGTTCAGATGTGTGNCCCCCCTTCTTACCAGTTTAAAACTCCTCTGGAATTTCAGATGGCTGAACACTGCAGTCTGTCACTCTGCTTTTGGAAGTCAGACAAGAGAACCTGTGAACACTGTGTTTCCCTCTTCCTGCTTCATGGGCAGTGAGAATTCAGGTTCTGGGTGGCACGAGAACACAGCTTGTTAAATGAATTAGTAAAGTAGGAAGCAGCATTCACTGTTCTGCATCTGGCTGATTGCTCCAAGTGTATGAAAATGGTCTCTATTTCAGCATTCATTTCAGTCTGGTCAGAAAGATCCATCAGTTTATCTGTGTTGAAATAGGACCTGGGAGATTTCCTTGGAGTTGGGTATATTTTAGACACTGTGATTTCAGGATTTTGGGTTCATCTTGAGACTGGTGAGGGTAGTATGTTGTTTGTAGCTTTTAAGTAGTTACTGAATATGGGCTGGAAACTTGTGGCTTGAAGAAACTGTGTTTAACATCCCTGCTAGACTGTAGTACATTTGGAGTACATGAAAAATGCATTAGATAATGTAATTTTAAAATCTTTTTTTAATCTTCCTTCAGCTGCCTGTACTGCACCAGTGCAATGTGTTGACTTGAACATTTCCAAGCTGAATTTGACATCTGGGGTAGTCTCTAAAAACCTCACACAAAACGATAAAGCCCTCGGCAATGCTGTGTCTCCCCCTCAGCTGAGAGATGCCCATGTCCCGTCAGAAAGGGTGACCCTACAAGCTTGGACAGAGGAGAGACCAATTCCAGCTGATGGCAAAACGTTTCAGGAACATCATTCTTATGGAAAGAGCTCTCTGGAAGATAATTCCTGGGTATTCCCAAGTCCTCCAAAGCCCAGTGAGAATATGTTTTGGGAAATGAAAAATAATCCAACTTTGTTAAACTGTCCAGCAGATTACCTGGATCAGTGTAATCAAAACTGTCTGCACAAGAGTTAAACAATTTTTCGAATGAACTGAGGCATTTTTGGAGTGATTCTGAATAGGCACCTTAATGCTTGAACTTCTAAGGAGAGAAAACCAATTGCTTGAAATGTTCTTTCTTTGTTTTTAATTCTAGTTCCAAATCAGAAAGCCTAGTCTTCCTCTGCTGTGTATCAGGAGCGAGTTCCTTGACGTTAAAGCTGTGCTGGTATAATGTAAATACAGAGAAATCTAGCATGGGGGCTAGATAGTGTTGTACTGCAAATGACATACATTTGCTAAAGGTTACACTGAAAAGTGAGTTTGTGGAATAAAACAAAATAATCCAGTTCTGTATTTGTTTGCTATTTGTATGTTATCAAGAAAATATTTGGTATCCAGTGTTAAAACTTGTACCAGCTCTGAGCTTGTATTTTGACAGTGTTCTTTTTCAGAATAAGACATAATATGAAGAATTGGATTCTCTCTTCCTTTCTCCTTTCACTTAACTTTGATTCCTGTGGTTTGTAAATGCATTTTTCTGTAATTTTTAACCAAGAAAGGTGAGATTTTTTTTTTAAAAAAAATTTTCAACCTTGATTTATATGAGAGAGA
Source organism: Notiomystis cincta (assembly GCA_013398075.1). Taxonomy (NCBI): domain Eukaryota; kingdom Metazoa; phylum Chordata; class Aves; order Passeriformes; family Notiomystidae; genus Notiomystis; species Notiomystis cincta. The sequence goes on along the minus strand of VZRX01009012.1, from coordinate 111,448 downwards.
GGCAAGAGAAAAACCACCTCTAGGCTGTCCTGTTCAGATTGCCCTGTTTGGGGCTTGATTGTGAATTGTGAAGGACTGTGAGTAATGCTGCTGAACACTGTGAATCCTGGAGGCTTGGCTTGTTTCCCTCAGTTCCTGCTGAAGGAAGCTGATGTGGCTGCCCAGCGGTGCTGCCACAGACCCAGCCTGCTCACAGTGCAGTTTTCCATATTGTGCCTCCTTTGCACAGCACCACAGCTCTGACTCCTTATCCCTGGGGTGATGAAGGCTACTAACTTTTCTTTTGTTTAAGAAACAAAGCCTTAATTTAATCAGACTTGGTGTTGTTGCATTGCTGATATACAAAAAGAAGCATTTTTGTGGTGTCTTTAGTATGCCACTGAGAACCAGAGCTACTAGAATTGCAACTACCTGCTGTATGAGTGTCTAGGCACTACTTTTTCCTTTTTTTCCCCTCTTAAGGCCATGAACTGTTTCTAGATAAACATAATTGATGTTTTTTGTTTTTTCCAAACTCCTCTGCTTCATATCTGGCTTAATACAACAGGGTTAAGTGAAATGTCTTGACTGTTCAAAAAGTTGAAGAAAAATACTTTGTATTTTAGATCCATGTAATGGGCGGGAAGATATTTAACACTGACTACACTATTTACAGATGTGTGGGTGGGTGAAGTATTCAGCTTCACAGATCCAGCTTAACATCAAAGTAATAAAAATTAATTTCACAGCTGTTTAGTAGCAAATTATCTTAAGATTGCTTGCAAATACATGGGGAAGCTCTGGCTGTAGCACAGCCACAGTAATGCTGGGCTGTAGAAGTGTTCTGAGGGTGCAACATGACCTGTGTGGTTCCAGACATTCCTCCCTGCACAATAAGTACTTCAGAGAGAGCCCATCTTTCATTTTGTCTATCAAAGGCAAAAAAATGCCTTCCAGATACCTTCTCCTATAGTACAAGCAGCATACATAAATAATGTTTCCCATTCACCAGATACTGTTTTTATCTTTCTATTATCTTGCTCACGTATACTGGCTTGTCTGTGATTAATGGAAATGGTGTCAGATGCTGGAATTTATTCTGACCAATGAACACAGCTGACTCAGGGGAGTACAATCTCTTGGAAAGTAATAGAACAAAATCCAATATGCATAAAACAAATCCAAGTCACTAGGCTTTAGCTGATAGAACCAACTACCTATGTAATAACAAAGAAAACATTTCTCATGTGGCTGCATCAGCTATATGGTACCTACTTCTAATGTAGCTTACTTTTGGGGTTCCCCACCTCAACATTACAGGTTTTTTATTAAGGAATGTAATATCCAACAGGCATTAACATGATTTGTGCAATGAAGGAATTCTACTGTGTAAGATATTAAATAAATTTATTTTTGTTTGAAATTGGTTTCACTAACAAATCTCCTTTCCGTATTTGGCACAAAATTTTTTACTGAAGTTTTAATTCCTTTATTGTGTATAATACCAAATACAAACAATTAGATTTGAGGGTCATCCACTCTGATTCAAGGAAAAAAACAGCCATCTGCTGTAGCCTGCTTAGCATATTCTGGGAGAAGTATCCTCCTGGATGTTGAAACCTGAAGGATTTAGTTTACCTTAAGCTACAGTGCTTTGACTCCTTGTGTCAAAAGGTTCCCCGTCAGCCTGTCCTGTCCTGTGTGAAATTGAAATTAAGCTTTTCTGTGCAGAGCCTGTGAATTTCCAGGTTTTGCATTTGATCCTTAGTTTATATTCTGTGCTTCTTCCCATACTGGAGGAGGGAGCTGCAATGTTTGCTGAGAGGGACTTCAGGAGCACTGCTGCTGGCTAGGGAGAAGAGGGACTGATGTTGGAGAGCTTGCTGCAGGCAGCATTTCCAATCCAATCACTCACTGCCATGTCCAAGCTGTAACATTTGAAAAGGAAGTCCCCAGATTTGGAGTCACTTGGGAGCTCACTGGCTTGTGAAGCATCTGTTGGTCCGAAGCTTACAATCAGATTTTGACTGAAGATGGAAAAGTCATTTAAATCCACGCCACTAGTGGCTTCCAGTGCTTTTTCCATTTTCAGAAGTGAAATATTTTCATTAAAGTGACAGCAAATCACATGCACAAGTAGCTGTAGTAATGGGGTGCTGGTGTTAGTGGGCAGGGGTTACATAAAACTGTAAAAATTGCATATAGTAAGGACCAAAGTTCTCAAATAATTATGTTAAATGACCTCAAGAAAATTTTAACTTGAATGCAAACTTTGAACATTGTAAAACCTCCCCCAACCCATCACTTTTAAATTGGAATTTGTCAGAAAGCACTGACTCTATTTAACAGAAATGAAAGCCAGCTTTTGGGGCAGGAGGAGGTTGTTGCTTTGCATATTTAAATGAGCAAATGGCAACCTGATGAATATGTATTTGGGCATTTGGTGAGTTGGATGAACCTTCTAATAATAAACCTGCACTGTTTGGTTAATTTTAAGTATTTTTAAAATCTGATCATTTTAAGTTTCCCTATGTTCTGTGGTGTACAACTGATCACTTTTCCTCACATGCTAACTACCCTATTGAAGGAAGCAACCCCCTGAATTAGCTGTGATGCACTGTCCAGTTTTTGCAGCTGGAAAAAGACAAGCACAGCATTAGACATATGGTGGAGTTACAGCAAAACAATACTCACTCCAGGTAATGAAACACAGGCCCATGTAAGTATAATATACACTATACTGGTGGGATAAAGCACACTGAACTTTCTTCCAAAACCAACTTGCAGCAGGCTTTGATATTTATGTACTGAGACACCTGTAGCTTTAATAGTGCTGTGGGCTGGCAAAGGAAGAGGAAGAGCTCTGGTACCTGACTGACACCTGTATTGTCTTTGGCTCTCCAGACAGGCCCTGTGAAGAACAGTGCTCACAGAGGTGTATGGGATTGCCCTGATTTTCTGTGTAGTTTGAGTACAAAAAAAGGGCATGTGGGGGGTTGATTTTTTTTTTTTTTGAGGTCTTGAGGAATCAGGCTTTTGACCCTTTCTTTAGGAAGAGTGGTGTTACTACTTGCAATTGTATGAACATAGGACAGTAGATGAAAGCTTTTTTTTTAATGATGAACAGTAAACACTAATTTTAATTGAGCTGCAGTTGAACCATTAAAAAATCCCAACCTGTGCAGTAAGTGTTCAGCAAAATTAATTTAATTTTATTTTAAGATGGAAGAGAGCAAGTCAAACATTAAGATACAGTAATTAAAGTGGTAAGATGATCATGTTAGAGTATGGCTGTTTGATCTAAGGGAGAAGCATGCAAGAAACACTCAGATGCTTACTGTTACTGAACCAATTTTTAACTGGGTGGAACACTTACACTGCAAGTGTATTTGACCATTTTTGATCAGCAGAGTAAACAGGACACAGGAATTACTGGCAGGAATTACCTGAGAAGGAGCATGGCTGTACTAAATGTGGAGCAGAATGTTTTTGGCTTGCAGGTTAATTTCTGGGTGGTGTCTCAGCCTGCAGTGGTCAGATGTTCCACTGCCCTTTGAAAACCCTGTGCATTAGAAACTGCCCCTTATCTTCCCTCTGAGTTTGGGTTTTACTCTGTGAAGGCAAACTTTTAAATAAGTGTATGACACCTTCTCCCTCCTTCCTCTCACATCTTCCATTTGTAGGGGGAGTTTGAAGAGACCTTTAATACACCAAGAGAATGCAGCCTGCAGTGAAAAATGGGAGTGTCTTGGGTGTTTGCCAAGTGCTCTGAAGAGGACCAATAGGCCCCTGTGCTGTGTTTCCTTGCATTGATTAGAATCCAGGGCTGCTTCCAGATAATCTGAGAAGGAAGGAGAGTTTACAGCTGAGACAGAACCAAAAGTACTTTAGTGGTATGAGTTTTTCATGTCCTGGTTCTCATTCTTTCATTTAAACTTTAAATAAAAGATGGAAATGCAATTCAAATACAGGATATGCACAAGATACTAAGAAAATGAAAGGTGTGAAACCAAGAATTCAAAACTAGGGAACATCACATTAAGGCCAGAGGTGTATTATAGAGAAGCTGATGCATGATCCAACAGCCAATCCTTGTTCTGAGTGTATCCCAGGACAAACAGAGGAGCTGCAATAATCCAGATGTAGGAAAAGAGAAAGAAATGGCTGACAGCACCACTCAGCTCATGGAATTTCAGGTGTGACATCAGAGCAGATGTGAGCTGTGGCTGTTGTTCATATGCAGCCTGTATAGAAGGGTGGGGAGCAATACCTGCAGCTCCACCTGGGCTTTGTTCCTTTCCATGCATTCATTCCTGCCCTGCAGTCCTGGTCACTGCACTGGGGGTCCCCCTCACCTTGGACACAATTCCTGCCGAGCCAGCAAAGGAGCCCCCCGTGGCTGGTGCTGTTGTGTGACTCACAGCTGAGTCATAGCTCAGGATGACCCAGGTGAGCCCTCAGTGCAAGCACACACCACTGGCAGCACCCAGCACTGCCCCTAAGAGAACACTCACTCACTCCCACACCAATCCTCTGGGGAAGGGCTTTTGCCAACACTTACAAACACCCAGGCTGGCTTTCCAGAGGTTGAAAATAGAGCAGATTTTCATAGAGGGATAATGGAACAGGTAACTTAAAAAACATATTTTACCCTCTACCTTAAATTTCTTCATTTTTAAAATACATACAGCAGAACAACTAGTTTGGAATATCTTTGCTTTTCAAAATGCTTGAGCTAAGAAGCCCTGGACAAGTAGATGTGTAGGCCACTGTTCCACATAAGCTATTTCAAGGTGGTTAGCTTTAGAGCTGAGTGCCACTTAAGTTTTCCTAACAAGGCAGGATGCTACACATCTTTCCAGTCTATCATTCACAAGTGGTCCCCAGTCCTCCACTCAATCTGCTGAAGCAACATTATTAGTAATTATTCAATAAAAGGCACAGAATATAAAGGGCAATGACTAACCTGCAGCATTAAGTCCTTCATATACAGGTGTCAATCTGAATTCCCTCCTTGAACAGGTTTAGAGGAATGCAGTCTTTGTGGTATTAAAATAAACAAGCAAAATGTTGCCTCTTCTAACAGAACACTATCAAATCCTACTCCTTACCCAGAAAATGACTTTTTTTTTCTTTAATCAGGGCATTAAAGTTACCAAGTTTAAGTGCAGCCTTTCCTTGTAAAGAATTTATTTTTATTTCAGAATGCTTGGAGGATACTCCAAGGTAATTTTACTAGTAGCTCTAGTGAATCCATTTATGCATTTGAGAGTTCTACAATAAAGCAGCATCAGGTATCAGTAAATCCTTTGTGTGCTCTTTTTAGATTAGGGACTTGCTTAGCTGCAACAGGTGATCTGCATCTTACATGCCTGGTTTAGTTGTTTACTCACCTCCACCTGATACAATTTTGCAAGTGTGGTCACTCACTCACTCCTGAAGCAGATCAGCTTATTCCCTGTTCTCAAGGAAGGTCTGGCTGAGATTACTTTCTCCTCTAGGGTGGAAATGGTCAGTCTGGGCCACGCACAAGCGCAAGGCATCCATCTCTTCTGACAGTGCAGGCTTAAAAGTGAGTCACAGTGTAGACTTAAAAATGAGTCACAGTGCAGGCACAAGTACTACCAGGCTCTCCTCTGACAACGTTTTGATGAAAAGGGTAATTCACACTGGTCTGAGCAGCTCTTCTGCATTTGCTACCCTTCTCTTCTAGTAAGTGCATCTCCATAGACAGTCAGCTTCAGGTGATGACTAACAGACCAACTTTAATGTATACTCAATCTGTGATCAGTTAATGCAACTTAAATTATTCACTCATAAATTTTTATGTAGCCTGGCTCATGTAGCAAGATACAGGCTTTAAATTCCAAATGGACATTCTGGAATTGTAAACTCCAAACTGTTTAGTGGTAACAAAATCTCAAATCCAGATAAAGGAACAGACCTTTGCAACTTCTCTTGCAAACTGTGACAGCAGTGCTCTAGATCTTTAATTATGAAAAGTTTTAAAATTCATTCTTAATTTCAGACATTATTTTATTCTCCATTCATCTCATTTTGAGTATTTCAGTTAAACTCCACACAGAGTGGTACAGACAATTTAAGTCTGTTTAAATCAAGTGAGATCGAAATTGCATATAAAAAAAAAGTTCATTTTAAGTTAATCACACATTCGAAGTAAACTTCTGTCTTTTTTTCTTAATTCCAGTTGCTCTGTATTCTTCTCTTTGCTTCAAATATTCTGCTTTGCATTCTTCATAGAATGATGGATCAGAGTAGCTACAAGGCAGAAAAATACACACTGTTTTTCATCTTGGAATATGGAACAGACATTGCATGAGTACAACTCATAACTGATCTTCTTTTCACACTCAAAGAAAGCTTGTCTGCCTTTAACAGTAAAATAACTTTAGCACTTAGTTACTTTATAAAAAGAGATATCTTTGTAAACACTAAATACTCTGTCATGATATTGTTCTCTCTTGAAGCATAATCCTTTTCAAGCCTTTGCAGTGAAGCCACCAAGAGGAAAGGCAGAAAAAGGGAAAGACATTTGGTATTTAAGTTCAGCTGAAGAATTCATTTGCAGTTACCCTCCTCAGTATGGGAAGCTGCTGGAGTTGACTTTTTTTTTTAATGCACCCAAGTAACTACTGGGAATAGGTTCAATTATATGTCTTGAACAATAGATATAGAGGTCCTTGATCATTAAATTCCTTTCTCTCATAATTTTTTTAAGTATAACTATTCAAACACTATTTTTTTAAGTAAAATTATTCAAACTGTTTTTCAGAAGCATTTTGTTTAATTTTATTTTTTTAATGGTGAAGGTACAGACAAATAAAACTGACCAAGTCCAGCAAGTTCTGACTGTAGCTAGGCCTGAATTCTTGCCTGGCTGCACATGCTTTTTTCATCAGTTCCTAAATACTTGAGGATAACTGTCACTCGTTCAAAGGCATTTATTTTTAATCTAAATCGCTGGTTGAAGAGTACAACACACCAAAAATCAAACCAAACTCCTTTTTCCCCCCAGTCAAACTCAAAAAATTCCCAGCTGTCACCCTGGGAAATTCAAGAATCTAACACTTCAGCCTAATGGCACTGGGGGTAAATTAGGACTTCCAAAAGAGATGTTTCAATCCACCATGGCATTGAGTTGACCTCTCTTATATCTAACAATTTCCCAGTGCTGCTGCTACTGCTGTTCACAACAGCTGGATACTTTCAAGACAGACTAAATCTTAAAAAACAAAAGCAAAGTGAAAACCAACTTATCCTGTTTCACTAAGAGGTTATGAAGGAGCTTCACTGTGTGTCCCTATCCCCACATCTGTGATGTACCAGAGCAAATAAAGAGCTACAGGTCCTCTGGGCTGAAATCTGTCCCCAGGTGAATCAAGGAGAGAGTCTCTGTAGCCATATATTCATATGGTAAAAAAATTCTTGGCAGTTAGGGCCCTGACCAGCACAGTTTTAATAAAGCAAAGATACCATCTTCAGAAAATACATCCCTAAAATCAGTCCCTAGCCCTGCACAACCCTTTTCAGAATAGTTAACATTGCTAGATTAGTATAGGTCATGCACAGAACCCCAGCAAAATCTCATGAGGGACTTACTAGCCAACCAGACAGTCCTTCAGTGCTGTGTTCTCCTGCCGACACTTCACCACCATCAGAACACCAGTTTCTTGACAGCATTTCGTAAATGCTGGGGGGGAAAAAACCAACACAAACTAAATTAAAGTTAGAAAAATGACAATAGGTGAAAAAATCCTATGTGTAGGAGGTATCAGATCAGATCTGATTTATTATTAATATAACCATAGTTGGCCTAGATTCTCATTCTATTTGCAAGGTCTTTGTCACTTGTTTAGCAACAACACTTTAATTGGGATTCTCTTCTCATCATGTAACACATTCACACACATACCACTGTTGCTAATACCATTTTTGAAGTTATTCTTGCAGCAAATCCATGATCCTTGTGCCTGCTTTTCACATGCTCTACTTAGGGCTATCATCTGCATTTCTGGAATCATGATCTCTGGCATTTAAGAACAATGAAGTTGCTCAAACCTAGTCTGTTTTAAGGATCTTAAGACTTAAAAACAAGTCACTGAGATACTGAAACAGCACAGCAAAGTCATGGCTAAGAACATGAAATTTATCTGGCAGTAACTAAAATTATGCCTCATTGTTACCAGCACCCTGTACAGATGTTTCACTGCATAATAACTCTAGATAAGAATTGGCTGTTATTTCTATCAGGAGATTTCAAACTGTTCTGTTCTAAGAGGTCTGCTAAGAGGTAATCAGCTACATTTAGCAAATGAAAAAGAGAAAGAGAGAAAGAGAAAGCCATGTGTCCATGATCAACCAGGAGCCAGAACAAGAACAAAGTTCCCTCCTACTGCATCCCCTTCCAGAATTCCATCCGTTTCTCCTCCTCTAAGGTCTTCCTAGTAGTGATTTAATATCCACCAAATGTAGGGCATATAGAAATTGTTATTTTCTTGCACATACTTAGCAACATTTAGAGCTAATTTAGTAACATCAAAACTTAATGGTACTACATCATGCAACAGGTAAATCACCTATGTAAATTATCTATGTTCAGTGTCTATGTACATCATGGCTTAAATAAACAAGAAAGCAGAGATTTGTGCCTATATAGGCAGCCCTCCTGTCCTTTGCTCTTAGCAGATGTCCACTGAAATGGGCATTAAGCAACTGTGGACCTCAGTGGAACAAAATCCATCTTCTAGGTGGACACTACTGGCAAGACTTTGAGAGAGTGATCCAACATTTGCAAGCAATCCCTGCGTGTCCACAGCTATTATTAATTAGGCTTTCACTAAAATAATTTACAAGAAAAGGTAGTGTTTGCTGAGAGTGTTGATGACAGATTAAGTGTCCTTATACTGCCAAACTTTGCAAAGAACTGACTTCTTATCTACTTCAAACATATCATTTACTGGTGAACACTTAAAAACCTTCTCCAACACAGCACCCAGCATTAAACACTGGCAACTCCACTACACCCGACATGAAAACCAGATGAAAGTGAGCAGAAAATGGGTTTAAATTATCCAGTTAATTACCAGCTGGGAAGACACTGTAACCTGTGCTCAAAACCACACCCAGTTTCTAAGTTTTAGACTTAAAGTCATCCAAATGCACAAGCACAACTTTGGGAAAACACCTGGACAGCTGAAATTAACTAAGCAGTGTAAGCTCAGAACAAGGCAAATGTGTTATTAGGTTATCAGAATATTTCTTTGGTTTTCAAAGGTGAATCTGACATTTCTTCTGTTCTTTCCTGGACTGTTTATACTGACTGTTCCTACATCAGCATCTCAGAAAAATCATACCTATTAGTACATTTCTAAAAATGACCTTTGTTTTTTTCTGGGAAAAAAGCTTTTGAAAGCTTATGGTCTGTCTAGTGACCAGTTTGATTTATACTCTCTACAGGCACTTCTTTAAGTGCTGTGCTGAGGTTTTGGGTTGGGCTTTTTTTTGTTGTAGTAATCATTTCTTCTGGAAGCTGTGAAGTAAAAAACCACTGAAGACAACAGGAGGTCCCTCTCACTTGTTAGCTTACCAGTCTTGATTGGTTAAAGGCGTGATGTCCCAGTGAACAAAAAAAGCCTGAACTGCAATTGCCAGCATTCCCTGGCTTCAGAAGGCCCTGCCTGTGGTACAAGGCCAGGCACTGTTGCAAAGTGATAAAACTGCTTCCAGCTGTTTAGCTTTAACATTACTGATGCTTAACAACAGAGAGGAAGAAAGAAGGTTAAAGCATATTAGGCATCCTTATATGAGCACACAAAACTTGATTATCCATCTCTTCTGTCTGGCAGTCATATAAGGAGTTCAAGACAGATTTAGTTACAGATACTTACCAGAAACCTTTCAGGAGTCTGGAGAATGTTGTTTTATTTTTAATTTTGCTTTGTCTTGCTCACAGAGGGGCAAGTACCAATCTGTTCACTCTCATAACCAGGGACAGGACTCAAGGAAACAGCATGAAGCTGGGTCAGGGCAGGTTTAGGTTGGCGATCAGGAGAAGATACACACCCCGAGGGTAGCTGGGCACTGGAACAGGCTCCCCAGGGAAGTGGTCACAGCACTAAACCTGTTCAGGAGTTCAGGAAGCATTTCAACAGTGCTCTCAGGCACATGGTGTGATTGGGGTGTTCTGCACAGGGCCAGGAGTTGGACTTGATGATCCTGATGGATCCCTTCCAACTCAGCTTATTCTGTGATTCTATGATTCATGAATGCTTCTATGAAATGAACTGTGTCAATGTTGAGCAGCACAGAGTGTTTAAACTACTGGTTTGGAGAATAATGTCAGAAATAGAGCTCAAGAGTTTCAGGTATCTCAAACCAAGAATTAATCTCTATCTCTGTAATTCTGACAATCCTTACTCATTCTTCACTCAGGCAGTATCTGCATTGGAGACCAAAGTTTCAGGATGCATAGCAAGACACTACAAGAGGAGCAGATACACAGGATCTGATTACAAACCCGTTGTAATTTAACACTTTAGCAGCTATAAGGGGTAATCAAAACACTAAAGAATTCAAACAAACTCCCTTCCTGATACATTATAGAAAGAACAGAATTGATCTTCTCATAATCTTGTGGAGGATCCAATTTTTATGACTTTAGCAAATGGCTTTCCATGACTTTACAGGTTCATGGGCTGATGTTTTCTTTCTTCCTGCAAGCAGCAAGATACCTAAACAGAACCTCAAGCAGCAGCAAAAAAAAGGAGGTAAATTTGGGCCAGCCTGCAAATTCATTGCAAACTGTAACACAAAAGAAAGTCATGTTTCAAACAATAGAGGTTATCCCCAATATTTCCAAATACACAACAAATAAACTGAAGACCAGAGCTCAACACAACAGAAGTGAAAATGCTTCATTAGAAAGGGGGAAAAGGCTTGCCCTCCATAAATCAACCCTTTGCCAAGGCTTTTCTAGGACAGCTACATATGTCCATCACTGAATGCTCTGTGCACCGACAAGGACAGATCCACTACTGCGTCAGCAAGCTGCAGGTGCCTACCAGTTACCACGGAAACTGGCTACAGACCCCCCTTTCACCTGCAGCAGTCATGGTTCATGACATCATATCTGACATAGGCTACCCCACAGGCTCCTCTCCATGCCATAGGCTCTGCTAAGGGGATGCACACGGAGCAAAGATCTCTTCTCAAGGCTACAGCTCAGAGAGAGTCCACTGAACACCTCATCACTGATCTGATGCTGGATTTCTTCTTCCTCTCTCATGAAGAAAGCTTTGCAAGGCACATCCAAAATGAGTTTTGGTCACAATTTGGAGAATTTTAATTTTCGTTACGTTTTGGCCATTACAGCCACATAGAGAGATTTTAACTGCTAAAGCAAAAGTGCAATTTAGTACCTTCTCTAAATCAACCAAGTATGTAAGGCCAAAATGTATCTTTGCCAAGACAGGTCTCCTCTCAGCTGAACAGAACCTGAACAGCCATGTTCATAGAATACAGAGCAATTCAGTTTTGCCAGTCTCACCTGCTCACTATGGCAGGCTGGCATTTGTAGGGGATCTGCCTATGATGGGAAGACCACATTTTCAGGGACAGACAGGAGGGCTTTTTGGCTGAGGCCAGGGATGAATGAGTCCCTCCAAGGACTGACTCTTCAGCAGGGAGCATCTCTGGCCCTGAGCAGCTCAGGGAAGCTGCTGAGTTTGGTCCCTGGCACCTCCAGATCTGCAACCTGCCCTGGATCCAAGAGACAGATTTCAGTGGGTCTTCCTACCCAAACTCACCTACCTGAGAAAGCACAGCACAAAGAACTAGGAGAAATCAGATCCTGACATATGTAAACTCACAGAACAGAAAAAAAAGAGCTTTTTTAAGTCTTCTTAATTTATCTATAAAGCTGTACAGACATGCATTTTTTAAATAAAACTCCTATTCCAAATCTTTCTATAATTCCCTTCAGATACAGAATTATACAAATTATGTTGGAGGTATGAAGAATTAGTTTTGACTGCCTTAGTATATTTGATGGTTGATTAAAAACTTCTTTAAGTTACAGAACACTCTTTTTATTAAGGTTTCTTTGATAATTAGCTAGAAGGTTGGCACACTAAAGAATACTTTGTTTACAAAGATCTTTACAGTCCACACTAATCTTTGCTGAAAAAAACAGTATCTAAGTAGAATGTTTTTCTTTAGTATTTTTAATTGCTTTTTCCCCAACTCTGTTTTATGACTTTACAACAAGATAATATAGGAAGCAGATGGAAACTGAAGTGAAACTGGCTAACAATTCACTTATCACAGAATAAAGACTGGACAAATGATTTCCCTGTCTATCCAAGCAGTCAGACAGGCATATGCAATACACACTAAAGTATTAATTTTAAAAGATCAGATACATTACCAGAAAGATACAACAAAGTTGGTACCAATGTCCTGGTACATACAAGTCCTAATTTTAAAAAAAAGGAGATAAAATGGTGCCCATTTTTATTTTAGAATATCTTCATAGGTTCGAGAAATATTTGCTCCATATGACGAAAAAAAAAAACCAAAAACTTGTAGGATTTTGTATCAAGGGGACAAACCAACATCTGGCATAAGACAGAGGCACAGCTCTGCTGAATAAAGACAATGATTTTCTTCCACACCTTTAAACCAGACAATTTTAAATTTAACACTGTTAATCTCAGTGTCTGCAGGACACTGCAGACAGTGGACAACAAAAACAAGGCATCATATTTATTATGGAAGTATTCTTTATGCAGCCTACACCACCATCCCACCTCCAGTCAGAATTAGGCTGGTGTTTTCACTGTGCTGAATTCAAAATGAAAAGGTGGAATATGTGTGTTGGACTGCTGAAGTTTCAGTTATGTGTATGCAAAGGAAAGACTTTATGCAAAAAAAACCCTGTTATGTCTTGCCCCAAGTTTAAAAACAAACTGAAAGTTGTGGGCTTTTTTTTGTGATTTAATGAAGATGAACAACCAGCATCAGGTTATATTTGTAGCAGATTTTTAAAGGATTTAAAATATTAGATACTTAATTATTTCTTCCTGCAAACATCAAAGTCTTCCCATGTGCAAAGTAAGAGAAGAACAAAAAATGAGACTTATCTCCAGACAAGCAGCTGCATGGAAACTGTGTTGATGTAACACCAAGGAATCAGCCTCGTTATTTTCAGTGTATGAACTGTTTGTAGCATGAAGGCTCTTTCTGAAAGTTCATTTGTTGCAGATTCAGATTATAAAAATACTTGGCACTTTCATATTGCCTGATATTGTGAAGTGTTGTACACTTCATACAATACTGGAAGTGTAGTTTTATCAATTATAATTGTGCATCTATTTTGCAGATGTGCTTGTACACAAAAAAAAGAGAAATATTCCCCATTATCAAGATAAATTGATCCTCTCAGGTCTGGCTCTCGTTTATTTAAAGACTTTACAATTTTACTACTTAAGAGAAAGTCCTACAGAGGTGTTATCTCACCATTTATATTTTCTCAACACTTATGATACTGCTATCACACTCTTAAAATAAAAAAAAAAACAAACCAGCTTGCATCATGATCCAGACCAGGCTTATTCTGGGGTAGGTTTTTCCCTCTGCACAAAAAAAAAAGAAAACCTCAACTCAAACCAAAAAAACTCAAAAAATTAAAAAAAAAGTAGTTTTTTCTGATGTTTAGGTCATTCCTTGGGCTCTACCACTGAGTGGAGAAAAGATGCCCAAGTAACAATGGGGATTTAGAGGTGATGGTAGAAGGAGGAGGAAATAGTTCCCTTTAAAATGTAAATAAGGGCAAAATTTTAAAACCTTTGTTTGTAAAATGTGTACAAAAACATTAAATTATCTAAAACATTACCAGCAACATTTTTAAGGTAGTTATTATGCTTTTCATTTTGTATTAAATTATGATTTATTAGCTTGTTACTTTGAAGATTACTCAGAAAGCACAGAACAGATTACTGGTGCATTTAATGAGCCAGGGGAAGTAGTAACACAAACACGAAGAGATTGTTTTACATTGTAGAGTATGAGCTATTTGATATTTCCAACACAGTACAAAAGAAAGCTTCTCTGTAGATTGATCATGGTTCAGTAAACATCACTGAATATCTAATACCTCCAACTCAATTAATTCTCACCTGATTAAGATCAGTCTGATATTCAAACTAAATCATCTCTCCAGTCAAGTAGAAATCAATATTTCTGATTTTACTTTTAAATTACAATAACAAATAAAATACATGCATTGTCAGTATGCTAGGAGTAGCTTTCCTATTCTAGCCTACTATGGCATGCATAACACAGCTGATTAAAGAATTATTCTAATTTGAGCAACAATATATATAAGACAGATTAATTGGAATAGAAGGAGATAGCATGAAATAATTAAATGCATCTTATATAGGGCAAAGAGAAAATTGACATAAAATAACCTTGATTCTTTCAAGTGAACCTCTGTTATCAGATCAAATACTTTGTCTCTACAAATATTCATTTGCTATAACATAAAAATCATACACTTTCCATTTTCCTGCTCATCACCAGCCCCCCCCCCCACCAATCTGCTCCATTTCAGCTTCTGTAGCTGGAGGCTGGAAGCATCTGTCCTAGGAGAGATGATCAATACATATTAGCACACAATACAGGACTGGGGAGGAGAGAATCCCAGGAATTCAGGAATTTTAAAGAAGGGGTATTCATCCTCCTGCCCAATTTTTTCTAGGCATAGAAAAACAGCTTTATCTTGAAGTACAGACTGCAAACAGAGGATCCCCAGCAGACCACAGCATCTCTGGCACTCCAGTATGAAATGCAGAAACCTCCCTCATCTCGTGACTGAGGTGAACTTACAGAAGGAGAGAATCATCAGGAAGGCAAACAGCACAACTGTGATCTGCAAAGGAGGAATGTTTAAGAAAAAAAGTCTAGAAACTGTTTGTCAAAACACAGTGCCTTGGGATAAAGAAGGCATCTTATCAATATCCTAGAAACAAATCTGAAGACTTTGCTTTAGGGGACAATTAGAGATGAGAAAATAACATACTG
Source organism: Notiomystis cincta (assembly GCA_013398075.1). Taxonomy (NCBI): domain Eukaryota; kingdom Metazoa; phylum Chordata; class Aves; order Passeriformes; family Notiomystidae; genus Notiomystis; species Notiomystis cincta. Next base: position 96,367 of record VZRX01009012.1, on the reverse strand, counting down.
AATCAGACAAAGGGCCCACTTCTCCTGTACACCATCTTTCTCAGAAGCCAGTAATAACTGCTTTAGAAAAATGTGTCAGAAAGTCTACATTATGGAAAAACATATTCTCAAGTAAAGTTTCTTCCTAATCCCTACCAACTGTAAGCTTGACTTATATCTTGAAGCACGAAGTTCTCACATGCCCTTCAAAACCATCAGAATGCCTTACTTGGTGGGTCTAAATGGACAAGCATCCAAAAGAAGAGGAAGAAAGAGCAAAAAAACCTCCTGAAACCAGAAAGGTTTCCTTCAGCATCTATCTGCCCTGGCCCACACAAGTCCTGCTAAACTCCCAACTACTGCAATTGTAGTTATTTGTTTCATACCATGCGTGCTTTTTTCATTAGCAGGTTTTCAAAATCCTGCTGCAAAAATTAATTGGCCTCAAAGTATCTCTCAGCTGGATGCAGAAACAGGCCAGAGCAGTAGGGAGCAAATGCACTCTACACAGATCAAAAATGTTTGAGGGTTTGTTGGGGTTTTTTTCAGAACATCCAGTTACTTGCTCTGTAAATGCCACCTACCTACTTAGGAACAAGTCTCCAAAGTTTTCATGTCCTACATACATTGATATTACAAGGATCTAGGTATGGTCAACTGCCAACAATGGGCTTTTAAAAACAATATAGGAAATCAATGGCTTATTTAAATATTCTGTTTCAAAAATTATTAAAAAATATATAGAGTTTTTAAAACCACAATACCACAGCAGTTCTGAAAACTCATGTAAGGCATATAGGGATCCACCAACATCAGTTAATTCAAAACAGAAGTCTTTGTTCAGCTGCTGATCTTTTTATTACAGAAACATTAGCGGGGTTTCTCTTGATTTTAAACCCAACAATCACTAAAGACAGAATTTGTGGAGGAAAAAAAAAGAGGATCTTAAGAAACTAGCATCAAGGAACCACAAGCAAATTCAGAAAAGCCATGAACAATGAAGATAGAGTCCCATTCCCATGCAATGCAGAGGCTTGTGCTGGGGGAACTTCTCTCACCAGACTCACTGAAAGTGTCCTGCAGTTCAGTATTTGCTACCATTCAGACTGAGAACTGTGGATGTTTGTAAGAGGTATAACCAGAAACCTCAAACCACAGCAGAAAAGCATTTCTGTCTGTCTCAAGTAACCCATACCTATCCACAGTAATTCGTTGGACCTTCTCTTTCCTATTTCATAACAAACACCAAGAAACAGGGAATGAAACTGCAAAACAAAGTTCCAGAAAGAGAAGAATTGTTTTGTTTAAGAAAAACACATAAAACAAGCTGAGGAACACAGCCAAACACAGTAATTCAAGCCAATCCAATCAGTTCAACTAACAAAACCCAGACAAATACTTAAAAGTGTTAACAAAAATATGCCAGATTAAAGTAATTAAGAATTTTAAGAAAAGAGTTCCAAAAATAATATACACATGCAATCTCAGGATACTTTCAGGAGCATTTAGTTCTTCCATTTGGACAAGGACAGGTCAGCTCTCCTCATTCTATGTCCTGCACTTACGAGATCCGACCAAAGTATCTTTTTGGGGACAAGGGGTGGAAAGATTAAAGTTAGTTTTCAGTTTGATATGACTACTGAATGCACACATGAAACTTGACTAGAATAAGTGTTTTCCTAAGTAGTCACAGTCAGAAAAGATGATTTTTAAAGAACATACACCTTAAAATGTCAGGCAGTGCTTTCCTGACTGTTACTAAATATAATGAAATACTGTGGTAGACATAATTTATTTGCAATGTCGGTAGAATTTCAACAGAACTTGGACTTCAACAGCAAAAGGAGCTTTGGCAGAGATGATACAGAGAAATGTCTACTTGTTAGTTTTTAGTGCCATAGACCTGATCTGATCCTGACCTGATCTGATCTTACAGAGCTGTCAGTATTTTCTGTGAGCATGAGTATATGCACCTATCTAGGGATGTGTGTGTGCGTTTCGCCCCAAACACACAGAAATCACACTGTCATATTTTTTAAGGTAAATTCCAGCAAGCCAGTTCTATAAGAGTTATGAGACAAGTGCTCTGCTTCTGACTAAGCAAGACAGGCAGAGCACAGCAGTACACAGAAGAGGGTTATGTCCTCAGTAGACAGGGGAGAAATAGCAAGGGCATAACTATTATGTATAAGGCTTTACAGGAACTACTTTGGCAGTCAAGGCAGATTTAAATGCTCAAAGATGACAATCTGCTGGGTTATGCAGACAGGTTTTTTCCAGAGAAGCACAACTCCTTTTCTTCCTAGTGAAATTACAGAAATCTACTTTAAGCAAAGTAAGCTCATTGCTGTGAAACAGCTTATTTGGGTAAATGACGATTTTTCCACTAAAGAAACCTGCTCGAGGAACGTTCTTGTCAAGTACAAGCATTACCTTCTCTATAAGGTTTCAGGTACAGCACACCCAGCAAGCACAGCCACCTGGTTAAACTGCACTGCTTTTAAACAACTGCTTCCTTTAAGACTGATTTGATCTAGTTTTCCTCCCAGCCTGCAGTAAGGATCCCTGACATCGAGCGTTACCATACCAGGCGCTGGAAGAGGCAGAACTGGAACAAACGCAAGTTCCCCCATGGCCACTGTCTGTCACTGCCTGCTTTTATACAAACAAGTGCCTCCAACTTGAGCTGCACAGAGCAGCCTCGGCACTGCTTATCCCCCCGCCTCCTTCGGGAGCTGCCGAGCCACTCAGGGACAGCTGAGAAGTTAGCATAACAGATGATTTAAAGAAACAACATCCCCCTCCCTCTGTCCCACAGAGACTGACTCTTCAGCTGAACTCCAAAGTCAAAATAGATCTATTTCTCAAAAACAGAGCTTCAGGGAGTGGAAGAAGTAACAGTAATGTCCTTCTACCACACGGTGGGGGTAGAGCAGGGCATTTATGTAACTCCTGAGGAGGCATTTGCCCAGCTATTCCACCATGACAGCAGCTCTCAGTTACACCGTGCTGCGTCAGGGATTCTTCCTTTCCCCTCTGCCCCCAGTGCAATTCAATGAACTTCCAAAACCTTGCCTTTAACTCAAGATTCCAATACCGAGGGTTGCTGGTGGTAGTAGCAGTAATGATAGTTCTTGCTCCTTTGAATGAAACAAAATATCCTCTAAGCAAAAGTGAAACTTGTTTCAGGGTTCAAACTGGAGGGTGGGAGTGAGATGGGGCACACAGAATAGGGTCAAAATTTCGGGTCTTTTGGGACAAAATATAAAAGATTTATACACTTATTAAAAGAGGAAGTTACTTTCCCTCACAGGTCACAATTCAACCCCAACCACTGTTCCTCTATCTCCAAGTTATCGTGTACTTACCCTACTTCGCAGCATGTTTAGTCTCCTTTTTCAAAAGTGACTGGTGACCACCATAGGCTGGTGTAGAGGCAGGAATTGTGCTAGTAAGGATGACGAAACCAAAGTGCAAATTTTCCAGGAAAATAAACAAAATTCTGCTGTGTCAATATTCTAAAGTGAATAGTGAAGAGTAACTTGACCCTTTACAATTGTGGCCACGGTGTGATAATGAATGTAAACTAACTTTTTCAAATAAAATTGCATCATTGACTATGGAAGCATTTAGAATTTAAGGCTACCCTACTCATTTCATGATTTTGAAGAGATGTGATAGGAAAGCACACTACCAAAACTCAGCAATATCTGGAAATTTGGTAGTAATTGTGTAACATTTATCTTTCATCTTCTGTAAAATGTTTTAAATAAATAACTGCAATAACCAGGTACATTTTTTCAGAGCAAAAGTTGTAATTTGAACACCATAAAGTAAAATACTAGTAGACAAATCTACAAAGCAAAACAAAATGCACCAGAAACTAGGTATGAAAACCCCTCAAAAAAGAGAAACTGTTTTTCAGTGTAAAGCTTAATAGGCAAATGGTATAAAAATCTGTATAAGACCATTGACTTTACTAGCATAAATCCAGGTGTAGTTTGGTACACTGAAGCCTGGAGGACACCACTCTACCTTGTGACAGTTGACTACACTGTGCTTCTCAAGTTGCAATGCAGAGGGACCCAAGTTTGGCAGGAGGGGGTTGTTTAAGTGCATCTAGTCTGCCTCCTCCAATTATCTTGTTTCTGATGCAAAAACATTTTGGAGTAATACAGCATCAACACTGTTATGAAAGAAACAGCAAAAATAATCACATAAATGTGGTTTCCATATTTAGAAAAACCACTAAACTCTTATGAATTTATTTAGCAGCTGTTCAAATAAGTATATTAACAGTGCATCTGCTACAAAATCATTGGCAAAAGAGATACTATAAGTTAAGACAAGGGGATATGTATATGGAGCTGCAGTTTAGAAGCCATTTGTCACACTTCTTCCCATGGCATGAGGATACTTCCAATGAAATATCACATGCCTACTCAAACAACCAAGAACTACTGTCTTTGTCAATTGCTTTCTAAAGGAGGAGACAAAGTTTATTTCTAACACAGACCAATATCCAGGGCTCAACCTGCTGTAAGACCAGAAGTGACAGAAGACCCCTGTGCATTAGTCAGTGGCAGCTGAGGACACAAGAATTTGAAGCAGCATTCAGCAGCTGGGACATGAGCAGAAACTGACTGAGGGTTCTGGTGCTGCCATTACAACCCCTTGTGACTTTCTGTCTTCTGTTTACTTAGGACGAAAAGTAAGGACTTTTTCTGGTTGGGACTTCAGTTCTATGACTGGTTGACTGTGAGTGCATTCTCCACTGGTACAATGAAATTAAAAAGAACCTAATCTGACTAAAAATCTTTCCTCCATTTTCTGGGTTTTCAACTAAATGGGTTTTAGTCACTGAATGCAGATGTACACATGCCTCTACCACCACAGATTTGTCAGTATGTAAGTTTTTTCCAAAGACTTGTCTCACCTTTATTCTGAAAGAAGAAAAAACCACCCAAAAGCTAGCATATGCTGTATTAATGTAAAACCCCTAGAGGGCAACTAAGCTTCAATTTCAACCTGCATAAATATTCAGCTCCTTAACTAGTTTACAGATTATGTAAACTATTTCCTTCAACCTTGGTTTTTTTCCCCTCGTTTAAAAGAAATGAATCCTTTTCATTCTCAAATCACATTATTGCTGCCTATTTAGTGTAAGTTAATCACCACTGCCCAACCAGAGACCGAGTCCTCAACCCAACAAAGCTCAAATGTGCGCAAAAGAGAACAATAAAGAAAACACATGCAAAGGCTTCATTTAAACAAAGACAGAAAACAAGCATATGAAAGTCTGAAATCACTTTCTTTGCATTAAAGACCTTTAACAATACATCTTGTTTATTATTCAGCTTAGTATTAATTTATTGCATGGCATCTGTTTTCTTTTACAGCAGTCTGGTTGCAAGTCCCAGATTTATGAATCGAAGTTTACACTGTTGAGATTATTTGCCTGTTTTCCCCTATGTACCAAGATTTAAGCCTTATATATTTGGTGACCAAAAAAGGTGATGAAATAGCAAACAAGATGTCAAATTAGTTACAAAAAATAGTTTCATTTAGTTTTTGGTCTTTAGTTTGACTCCAGGACTGCTGCCAGTGGTGAAATTTAAAAAAAA
>VZRX01009012.1:46995-90688 GCA_013398075.1 Notiomystis cincta | reverse complement strand
AGAAAAGTAAAAAGCCTACATTCAATTCCAAGTGTTCTTCTCAAATTTTAAAATTGGTAACCAGTGTAAAGTTGAGCCTTGTTTGCCATGAACCAGCAGGCACCAACTGCCTTTCCCCTACTCCCACCAGATCTTGTTGGGTGCTGAAAGACACTTACTATATCCTGCCAGTCCACACCTGCACAGAACCTGCAGACACACTGACACTTAGAGAAGGCACTAACAAACAAACTGGATTCCCAATATATGGAAGCAACCAGAGACGGAGAGGTAAAAACAGCTCAAAGTAATCCTTAGGAAATGCTTGCAAAGTCCACGGGTTTCTACACGGCTTTTGCGGGAGATCAAATACCCAAACAAAAAGTGACACCACTGCCATCCTTGCTTCATGCATATCAATGCAATATCCCTTATGCTTTGATCATGACAGTTCTCCTTCATTTATGGTCTTATCGCCATTTACGTGTCTGAACAGAGACTAAGAATGATTACCAGTGGAATTCACCTCATTTTAGCCATCTCAAATTTCCATGTCCAACCCAAAGCTGACTCTGAAAATACTCTGCTGTCCTTGTTGCCTTGAGCCTTGACAGGGAAGGGGTAAGGGGATGGGGAAGAGAGAGAGAGAGGACTACAACTGGGATGAGATGTCTTCTATCCTATGTGACTTAACCAAAAATCAAAGGAGGAGTCTGAGGAGCTGACTTAAGTCTCCAGGGGTGTTCCACTTAAAGAGTTTCCTCTCTGATACTGCAGAACAGGATGAAGTAACTTCTAACCTCCTTGAGCTCTGGAAGACTACAGAAGGGAGAAGAGGAAGACTAGACTTCTTACTTAGATTCATCCCCTCTGATTGCTTGAAATAACAACAACAAGCTTATTCTGACTTTTTGCCACAAGTTCAGCCAAAGCTTAGAGACCCAAGGACTTGAAAACTCTTAGTACAAAACTGCCCAAGTAAAATGCTATTCTACAATCAGTTTGGGTCTGGATACACAAAAGATTGTTACTACCAGATCTCTTTATATGGATGCCCATGGCAGTATCAGGATTCCAACCTTATAATCCAACTTAAGACATTGACTATATTACAGTAAAAACAAGGAATTCTACCTGCTTCACACAGAACAATTATAGTCACTGTTACAATTTACTGCTTATGTGAAACATATCTGGCTGAGCCTGATACCACAACCCAAACACTGTTACCTTTAAGTACTTTTAACACACTCAAAGAGGTGATTATTTCTCCTCTTTATTAGAGTGGCTGAATTAGCTTTCAGGCAAGTCAAGTCATTGCAACTCAAACGTCGGGACCACAGAGATTTGTAATGTAAGGTCTGGAACAAACAGCACTGCACTGAAACCACTGCAGCAAAGAAAATCATGAGACCAGAACTATTCATCTGAATTACTGGTGGGAGAAGGTAGCCAGAGCAAAAGCTTGCAACCCTGTTAAATATCTTCCCTCTATAGAAGTGCAAACACTTTTTTTTGGGGTTGTAATTTACTAAGTATTCTCTGCCCAACAATGAATGTTTCTTAACAGTTTATGCACAGTCAGTAAGTAGTATTTGTATGAATTTGACAGCAGAGTGAAGAGGACAGATTCCCCAAAAAGTATTTTGGTTTAAAACTTCTGAAGTTTCATAGTTTCTCAACAGATGGAGCATATCAAAACGAACTTACACAACAGTCTTGCTGAAGCAAAAGCATCTTTTCCACACCATTCTTACTCCCTACAAAAGACTCAAAACTTCATCAAGCTGTTTGGAATGCATAAAATAAAATATGAAAAATCATCACACATACATACATGAATATGCTTTTTAATTTCTTTAAATTTGGAATAGTTTTCAAAAGTATGGGGACATCTCTATTACAAAGAAGAACTATTAATATACAACTGTCATGCATTTTTATATGTAGCTGATATAAAATATTTTAAACATAAGACTTTTGATATAAGTCATTGAAGACACCACAGAAGCTATGAGCTCTTTTAGCACCCCTTTAAAGATTAGTTAATTTCTAATTAAATTTTAAGTTATATAACCCCTAACAGTATACATTCTTTTATATTCCTCTTCTCCATATTCTGTGGAAAGCAATGGCAAGTTTCTGTTCATTAACCAGATATAGGCTGAAGCTGACAATAAGCATAAAAAACCCAAACCACTCAGAAAACACACACAAAGAAACATGAGGAGGAAATCAGGACAGAAAAGGAATTACAAAGATTATTTACACTGGAGAAAAATAAAGAGTTCTTTTCACCATTGGCCTTATGAATCATTTTGACTGGGCTGTCAGATACACTGTAGAAAATTATCACCCCAAAGGCAGGAAAAAAAGTAATGAGCAACAAAGTTTGAAGTTGCAGACTGTGGTCACTCATTTACTGGGTATAATTTTCTTCAAACTGAAAGCACAATTTCTCCCTCTGAATTTAAATGACATTTTTAACATCACAGCATTTGGGAGGTTTGTGTTTAAAATTCTTCATGCTCCTGAAAACAACTCTGCAATCTCAGGGTTCAACACCTTCCCTAAGCCATTCTGAGGACTCTGATAGAAATAGTTTTCCAGGACGGTTACTGAATAAGTCTTTTATTTCTCTTTTCCCCTTCTGCCTGTATACTATAAATCAAATCATCCTGTTTCTTCCATTTAAAGTCCTGCTTTTATTCAGATCACTACCAGGAATCTGCCCAATGTCTGAGAACTTAAATTGCTTGATATACAAAGAAAAGGCATTAAACCCCCCAAAAACTTAGAAAGCAAAAAGCATTCTTTGAATGGTAAAATAAAATGAAGCATGGAAACAAGCTGTCTATAGTAGCTGAAACATTAAACAGATTACAGGACAAACAGAGGCATATTAGATATGGCCCCAAGAGAAGATGATGGCCCAAAGTCCATTGCAGACCTGCATCCCTTTTTTGTTTGATAAATGTGCCCTCCAAGGGCACTCAGGTTTGATAAGCATTTCACAGAACTGAAGTTCATGCTTTCAAAGCAGTTAGACCAGTCGAGATTGCAACAAGAAGTCCTACTTTCAACTCTCTCCTATGTCTTTCCACATTATACACTTTCTGTACATTTCCCACATATTAAACCCTAGCATTTGGAAGTTCTTTTTGCCAACATTATCTGTGTCTCCCTAAAATAACTTTTTTAAAGTATGACATTCTACAGCCATAGGCGAGATCACATCTCAAGCCACAACTTTGCAGTGCTTTATTTTCACCAACTTCACAAGTATCCCATTATAGCAAAGAGTATGGGACATTCCTGTCACCAAGAAACAATGCAGGATCTGTATCAGGCCTGGCATGCAAAAGTAACAATAGATTTTTGATTTTGTGCTTCAAAAAGGACTATTTCTGAAATGTACTGTTGATCTGAAAGCTCAAAGGGCATATTTAGTGTATACTGAAGAAGGGAAAATAGAAGAATAACTAGAATCTCACTAAGAGGTTTCAGATTACACCCAGAAACAAAGAAAACTAAAAAGTGTACAACATTATAGGTGATAAAAGTAATACAAGGAAATGCTGAAAATTAATATCAGAAGTACAATAAAAAAGGCATTACAGACTTAAACCTTTCTTTAAACCCATTTTAGGGAAAAGGTAAGAAGGCAGATCTCTTAATACCACAATTAAAATCCCAAATTCCCTACAACCATTTCAACTCCTTTCTAACACAGTGGATAAATACATACCAAGAGAAGAATCTGTTCACTCCATGCAAGGGAAATTTTCATGCCCAGGTCTTCTAAGTTATCTTCTTCAAAATTCCTAACATAACTTCCTTTCCTACTCATTATCCCATCAGAATGATTATCTTCCCTCCTTTCCATGATTCTTTCAAATCATTTACTAGTATCCCTCTCAAATCTAGAATACAGCAGCTGAACTGCTTTTCTTGTTCCCTGATAATATATTTAAAGCCTCATCCATACCTCCAACGTTCTGTACAGCTCTAGCATTCCTTGGCCATCCCCTTTAGTATCCTGTGACCAGCTCTGCAGCTCTTGATTCCTCTTCCAAAACACATCTCACCTTCTGTTATATGATTACACTTCCTGTAGAGGTATCTATCCTAAGCTGAAGCAGCAAATGTTCCAGGTGCTCTTTGCTGCAAGACTGTTAAAAATAAAATTCAGAAGGATAACAATACAGCACAGGTTTTATGACCCTTCAATACTGTAGCCTTTATTCCTTTCTTAGGCATCAGACCTTTAACACTCTTCAGAGCACAAACCACTCTACTGTTTTTCTATGCAGCACCACTGAGACAACTACTGGAACACAATTACAACAGCAATAAAACTAAATTTGGGGGTGGGAAAGAGGGGGATTATTTTTTGTTGTTGTTATTAAAAGGACATGAAAAATAATGTACAAGAACATAGCTTTATTCAGCAACAGCCAACATTGTTTCTACTATAAAAAAATCTTGTGCTTTGTCAGTGTTGTTATCACAGGACCCGTTAACAATAACATCAAAGAATAAGTGCTGGAGGGACAACTCAGTCTGAGCTAAGCAATCTTTAGGACTACTGTTCTATGTGGAAAAAGAAGCTTAAAATGTTTTCATCCCAAAACAGAATGAAAATTTGAGATTTCACTGTTTTCAGAAAACAATAAAGAACACTTAGACCAAAAAGCATGAAGAACACTTAGAACACCACATCTTGTCGAAAGTGTGTGTATTTGCCAAACTACATTTCAACTTCAACTTGTGTTCCCTTATTATCTATAAGATTTGTGATTCCTGCCCCTTTTTTTGACTGGCTCTGCTGAGTCATAACATCCTACACAAAGATATACAACAGGTATAGGTCTCCAATACAGGAAAAAAAGGAGATCAAAACTACAACTCTCAAAATCCTCTGCCTCATTAAATCAAAGCACATTAAGTAAAACTGCAACTTTTATTCTGATTTCCATTTAGTATTAATTCTAGTTGGGTTTCATTTCAATTTCTGATATTTGGATAAGCAATTTTCTATGGCAAATACACTTGTCAACTTCATGTGTTTTCTAAAGAATGGTCAGAAGCTCTTCCCTATCACCTTATGCTGAATAGAAGGTCAATACATTGCTTTTAGGCTGCCTGAATGCTCACTATTTATTGTATTTCTGAATACACAATATATTTTTTGACCAAACTAAGTTTTCTTTTCCACTGCTGAACCTAATGGTACCTATACAACACATTCTGACTTCAATAGTTGAAAAATAACCTATTTTCTGTGTGAAACTAACCCCAGGGTAATATTAATAATTCATATTCAACATAAATATTTATACACAGGCAACAGGAATATAGCATGATGTCTTAAAAGTATTAAGATTTATTTACACTAAGTGCTAACTGTTTAACTGTTGAATGTAGTATCTAAGAGGGGTTTATAATCCAAAACTGCAGAGCAACTACTAAATACATTGTTAAGGAGAGGCAGCTAAAATAACAGCTACTGTGAGTCACATGTACTGCCATGAACAAAGCATTGTTCTGTCCACAGTAGCACCTCACTGTAACACTAACACTGCACCCATAGGTGATGGCCACCATCAGTCAAATGGATGCAAAAAACCCCTTACAGAATCCCAAGTTTGCACTCACTTGCTGGTAATAAGAATGATTGACACAAAAGAATCAAAATGTGTCAGCTGGGAAAGAAAACTATGAGATCAACAAATACTGTAGATAACATCTGGGAAAAGGTATCAGTCTGTGGCTGGAAGAGTACCCTCACCCTTCTGTTGGCAGAAGAACTTGACTCCTCCACTCTGGACACTCACCTCACAGGGTTCCCTAAAGATCTAAATACTGTGAAATAGCCCAAGATCACTGCTACAGGCAAGGCTGAATTCCTCTATTTTTACAGTTTGTGCCAATCTTACCTCACCAGGACCCTAAGACACAAAACCAGCTATTCAACCCAAGATTGTAGAGTGTTCTAGTGGAACACATAAAATGCATATACATCGAAGTTAGCATCCTTCCAGAAAAAACAAGTTTGGAGAAATTATGACAGAGAGAAGACTTTTACACTTTTCTCATCACTGGGCAAAAGAATTTCCAGGTCCAGAAGTCAAATGAAGACAGCAACAATGATTCAGATTTAATGGAGAGTTTGTCAGGAAGTAGTAATATGACTAAAGGGTAGAAACAACTGATGATCCTGATGCTTCATTTCAAGTTCAAAAGACAATTGGTTTTTTCCTTTGACTAAATACAGTTAAAGCACTACCATTCTACAGTCTAGAAGAATAGTTTTCCTCCTAAAACTGGATTACCAACTAAACACCATAATACAATAATTGTATCTCACCATAAGAGCTGCAAAAGAAGCAATCCTACTGTTCAACTTCCAGCAGTCAGCTTGGTGAGTGCTCTTGTCATGGATTACCATGTATTACAATAATCCAAAAACACACACAGCCATCCTCAATTTTAAACCAATATTTGTTAAGAACATGTAATTAGTCTGGACTATGTTAATATATTTATGCTGGACGGGGAAATCAATTTGAAATTCAAGATCTTAGCTGGAAACCAATAAAATCTGCAACTTGAGAAAAGCAAATTGAAAGACTGGACAAAACACAGGTAACCTCTTGAGGTTCTCATCTATGAGCTCTGACCTACCAATATCATTTTAATATCTGTACATAAAAATCCCTACCAGGTAAGAGAATCAAAAGCAAGACAGGGCTTGTAAGATATGGCAACCTGGCTGAAATTGATATTCATTAGAGTACTCTTTGCATGAATAGGAGCATTTGGACTCTGCGGTCTTTATCAGAGCCCCAGCTGGTAATGGTTGAAGGTTAATGCCTTACCCCATTCTGTTCAATTTTCTGTCCTAATTAGTCCTCTAAATCTATAGCTGTGAGCACCAAGTGTCTGTGCTCAAAAGAAACTAATTAATGCTAGCAAATTAGATCAAGTCCAAAGATCCAACAGCCAAACTCTTAAATGCTCCTTGTTAATAGGAAGTGTAGCTGTCAATAACTGCTGTTGGTGGCTATAATGAGGCCTCTTTCTTTCACTGAAAGTGATTTCATTTCTCTTTGTCCCTGTAAAAGCTGTTCCATTCCCTAATAAATAAAAAAAAAAAATAAAAAAAATAAAACCCCACACACAACTAAGTTGCAGAGGTAAAGCTAGCAGTCTGACCCATTTCTTGTCATCAGCTGGGTTGAAATGACATAGAGGGGGGAAGAACAAAAATAATCAAACAGGGCAAGTTCCCTCCCTGAACATTTTCTTCAAAGTCCTAAAAACTAGTTAGAACACTGAAATTTCTATCACCTAGCAACACAATACGCTCCCATATTTCTTTTCTATAAATTAACTTTGGGTAGTTAATGCTGTTATCATTCACTCAAACAAACAAACAAACCCACACAGATCTAGAATATAATTTCTTCTAATTCTAATTTACATATAGCTGTTCTCTCTGCCCTGGTTGTTGGAGCAAAGCTCAATATACCATAATCCCTCTGGAGATTGTATTAATTCACATAGTTAAATGTGATGAGAGTAAATGTTCATTGGAAATATATAGTGCTGAATAATTTTTTCCAAAATAAAAGCTATTGTGTGCAAACAAGAACATCATGTAAAAATTCAGCATCTTACTCCTGAGGAATGCTAGCCAGAAAGAAAGCACATAGCAATTTACTACCAGTACTAAATTTAACTGTACACTATCAAAACATCTGAAATAAATTAAATAACTGACAACTGCACATCACATACAACATAATTTTAATATCAACAGCTTCATACCGGGTCAGGTGGTCACACACAACATGACTACAATATACTTCAATATTCAGGTAAAAAATACAGCCACAGAGGACAACAGTTTTCGTCCATTCTCCACCTGTAGTTTTGTTGCTGAATTGAAACTATGTTTTCAAATTATACTAACCTTCCTTTCTCAAATATGAAGTTGCAGATAATAATACAGCACTTCTTGTTCATCCTCCTAAGAGAAGGCTACTGTGGTCATAAAAGTCTGTGATTCTTCCACTATAACCTCTCAGGCTTTCCACCAAACTCTGAATAATATGGACATAAGCACATTTAAGCAATTTCTGATCACAGCAGCTCAATTTAAAAAGGTACCAGCAGCTGTCATGTTAACTCATTGATTTTTATCAGTCACTTGATCTTTTTGCTTTGGTCAATTAGAAGGTTACTGTGTTCCCAGCCACTCCGAAGAGATGTGAACTTAAAAAAAATATTAAGGACTACGTTTTCCCAATGAGGCAAAGTAGATGAGTGAAGTTCAGCTGTAAATGGTGATTTTAGTTTTAATTTGCTTTAAGATAAGAAGACTCATCAAAAATTTTAAATAGAGCTGTCATGTAATTTCCCTCTCCTATCAGTCTTAGCATCCTCTGGTGTCACAACAGTAGGTACCAACAGGTTAATCCTCCCATTCAACAAGGATTGGCAACAATTAACAAAACTCAGCCTGCAATACCAAGGAAAGCGAGTAACACCAAGAAAAATTTGCTTAGGATTTCACACATTTCATTATCTGCATTTCTGATAAGAAAGTATATATAAAAAGAATTTTTTTTTTTTTTTGTAAGAAGGAATATCTAAAGGTGTGCTTGGGCATTCAAATGTACATCATCACATGCAGTTCAATCAGAAATTTCTTTGGATTTATGGACCTTGATATGTCAGGTGTAAGGGTCATGGGCTAGAGCAGGTGGCCCCCACGGGGACAGAGATGATGTCAGTGACAGGACTGTTGAGTAACTGCACATCATCAAAACTCTGGATGACACTGGTCATGCTCAACTGTAGAGAAGCCTGCAGTAGTGTTGCATCCCATCATCTTCACTAAGTATCAACATGAGCCCTGAAGGAGGAGAGGGCTAATGGGAAATCTGGAGAATGGGAGGAGGGTGGTTGCTTGGAAATGTCCTTTTCCAGCCACACTTTCCAAACCATTTTTAAAGCCCTGCCAAGTAACATGACATTTTTTCAGTAATGTGACTCTAGTTGCTTTAATTACACAGCTCCTACAGACAGAACCAACACAACAGTGTTCTCCAGGGAAGGTCCTCAACTCAGCACAAGTAGAAATATCTTCCTTGTGTCTCCCTCATAAAATATTTTTAATAAATTAATAATTTTTTTTTTTTAAAAGGACAGAACAACTTGTCACCTTGGTCAAATGATTGTCTCCCACAATATGCTTCAAATAAGAAATGGCTACATTTACTTCACCACCTTTCTAATGGCAGAACCAGGCTGAGTTGATCTATCCCTGTATTCATCCTGAAAAGCATGCAGTTCTATTTCCTACTTGAATCCTTGAACCTTACAAAGGAGTCTCAGCTACAGAACATGTCTGCAGGTCCCTCTTGGTGACCTGAAAGGCCCAAATCCAGATGATGTACCAGTCACAGACAACAAAATTCAGAGGAAAAAAGTTCAGAACTTAAACCCCTTTTCTCTGGAGCAAGTTGTTCTTCTCCCAGAAAAAAAAAGGTTATGAGGTTTCAGAAGGTGGGCAGAAATACAACAAATACACTAAACAGCTAAAATAAATATAATACATATAAATAAATATAAATATAATAATAAATATAACATTAATAATTAATTCATTTCATGACTGGTTCTGTGACCCAGTAATTTCTTTTTGTGATCTCAATTCAACACAACTTCTTCAGAGTCTAAACCCACATCATCTCAAAGTCAGTCAGTTGTTTCTCTTTTCCAAGCCAAGTAACCCAAAATCAAACCAAATTAAGCTGACAGTCCAAGTTTGTGTATTTCTGTTACAAAAAAACCCCCATCAAGTTCAGTTTCAGAATCTGTAAATTTGAACAGCAGAGTAAGTGCTCTCAAGAAATTAGAGAAACTTTCCTGTAAAAGTGATCAAGAATCAACCACAGCTCTTGCAGTTTTTTCCATGACTATCCCTAGTTTTAGAACACAGAGTCATGAAAAGCAAAGCACAGGTGGATGAAACGACAGAACTTTTGATATGTTAAAGGTCACCATTCTGATGAAAAATGCTAACTCCAGGTTCCTGAAATTTGGTATGATTTTGCTTTGAAGAAGCTTATTCATATTTAAATTTTATAACTGGAAATTAAATTAAAACAGGAAAACAGCTGCTTAAGAAATTATTTCATAAAAGCAATAAGTGAGGCAATAGGTAATAAATGATCCTTTTAGTTACTTAGGTTTGAAATACAAGGACATGCTGATACAGAAATATATTATTTAATATTATTTCAGGCAAACTCATGCTACAGTTTGTAAAAATACAGTGAAAAGTTCCTGTATGACAATGTTGCTGGGGTTTTTTGTTTGCTTGGTTTTTGACACTTTTGCCCACAGTTTCATATACACACATACACTGCATGGATATGAACACAATAAAGCATATTTACATAATGGTCACGGAAAATGGACTAGTGTTTCCCAGAAAGCATGTTAACAGAATTACTACCCAAGTTAACAAAATTACTAATATATCCATTTTTTTCACTGAAAAAAGTGCTTGAAAATCTTAAATCACAATAAAATTATTCTGAAACCAAGAGCTACAAAATGCTTAAGAAACATGCAACACAGGAACTTATACTGGAACAATCTGAAAAAAAAAAAGTTGTAAGCAAATTTAAATCATCTAAGTAAAATGAAATACGACCAGACACAATACTTACTTGTTCTTAAAAATTATCAGGTGGACATGGTTATTTCATCCCTAAGCCATTTTGGTAGGCTAACAACCAAGCACAGCAACGAGCCACTCATTTAACTGTGCACTAGGGTATCAGGATCACTTCTTAAGTTAACAAACCCTTTATTTTTTATCTATTTTTGTAACCCTTGGGGTTTCTTTTCCCTGGACAGCTCTGGAACACGTGCTGGACAGGCTGTCAGTCCTTGCATTATTAGCTGTGATAAGCACACAGCTCTAGGTGGTATAGCTGCAGGCTAAGGTACCGGGCTGGCTACAGATGGACCCCTGTGCTCATGCAGAGCACTATTGAATGTTTAGGGGCTCCCCATAGGGACACATGTGAACCCAGCCTGATCAAGCCAATTGTAAAGGCCCATACTTGTGGAATAGCTTTATCTCCTATACTACCGATGCGTTTATCACAATTTCCTAAAGACAAAAAGAAACAAAGGTCTACTAATAGGAGTTTCTGAAACATGAACTTAACATAAAGCAGAAAAATCCTACATTGAGAGCAAATTAAATGAGTATCTCTGCCCTTGGTGTAAACAACTCCATTTCATGCATGTGTGTACACTCCACAGCACACAAACCAAGTCACAGGAGCTTTGATTACTTAATTACACAGCTTATGTTCATAGCTTATAATTGTTTACAGCATAAAAAGCATAGCCTATTTACTCTGATTAACACCTATCCCTGTGTACTAAGAAGACAAATTTATTCCAGGAATAATCTCACTATGGATTTATTGAGATGGTAAATCTACTGATCACAAAACTGCTTAAGCTCCATTTCCCATGGTATGGTCTCTCCCCTTCATCCAGATAAAAAGGTGTACAAAATAACTGAAGCTATGCTACCACTCTTTTATTTCAACAGAGGTATCAATGTGGGGTTTTGCCTATTTTATAAAAAAAATTGTTTCAGAAATACTCAGTTTCCATTTCTAACTTTCACACAATTTGATCAAAGCTGGCTTACAGGTGACAGAGGAATGACACGGAGATAGATGTATCTACAAACTGAATTTTCCAGAAGACACACAACTAAACTCTACACAGGAGAAAGAAGGAAGAAATTATAGTTTTGCCTAACATCACAGAAAGGAAAAATCATAACATCTGGCTTTAAAATTTATGGAGGGGAAAAGATGGAGAAGCTGCAAGGTAATGGTCCACAACTCAAGAACCTTCAATACTGGCTGCTGCCACAGAAAATGAAGATGCTGAAACCAAAGTCCTCACGTTACAGAGAAAGTTCAGAGGAGAAAAGCACATACACACTGTCCCTTTGATTAACCTCAAACAATATTATACAAATAGCAAGCACTCAAAATACTTGGAACCGACATCTTCTTTCAAATGACCCATACTATTGCAATTCATCTTCATTTTTCTTCCCCAACAGGTATAGAGTTCAAAGTAAAAATGATTCAACTGTTGTTCAAATAAAAAAAAGGTCTGTTAAGTCCTTTTGGCAGCAATGGAAGACACCTGTTACATGATGCCACTTTCCTTTGGCAGATATTACTGTAACACTACTTTTTTATACTTTTTGGAGAACCTCTAAAAGCAGCTGCTTAAAAACACATTGGCCCACTTTATCTAGACTTGACTCTAGTCATAGACTGCCCTAGTGATAAAATCCCAGAAACTTTCTTTGAAGTTTCTTAAATAATAGCAAAACACAAAAAGCCACATGCCATTGGGGAAACAATTGTTCTTCCTGCCATGGTAAAAGTTGCTGGAATGATTCAGGGTAAACAATAAGGGAATATGAAGAAACTAAAATGGACTCCTTTGTCAGTAAATACTGTAGGAAGATGCACAGAAGACACTGTTGAAGATCTGAAGAAACAAATGTTAAAACAACTTACACAGTGTGGGAGGTTTGCTATACAGTTGAGTGAAAGTACCAAAGTTTCTAACTTCTCTCACCTTGTGGTATTTCCATTTCAACAATGAAATGCACAAATTTTTTTTTTTTTTTTTTTTTTTTTTTTTTTTTTTTTTGTGAGCCACAGGAAAGATGTACTGGAGAAGATCTATTCTCAACAGGAAGTGGCTTCCTGAATAAAAACCAATATATTATGGAAAAACTGCAAAAGTAGCCACTGATGGAGTGGCTGCTTCGACTGCAATAAGAAAGGGATTCCAGACTAAGGCTACAAAGAGAGCACTGCACATGGAATTCCCTCACTGCATCACTCAGGAGTGAGCAATTGCAGCAAAGTAGTTGGAGCCAGGAGTGCTACAGGATGGCATCAATGTTATAACTTGACAAAAACAGGCCCTTGAAACAGTGGCGTCTGTACCAGAGTTTGTAATGAGGTGGGGAGGGGCCATGAAAATCCCTGGCACCGCAGACAGGTTCGTTCTCTGTATAACTTGGGGCAAAGTGCTTAAGAGTTGTCTTTTCTAAAAAAAAGTGTCAGGTTTGACAAGTGCTCCAAATCCACTGACCTTTTTGGTGATGACAAGTGGCTCTGAGTAGGTTTGCTACCCAGCAAGAATTTCCAAAAACTAAGCATTCAATCTGTCCCTTCAAAGTGAAGGTGTCACTTTAACTATGAGTAAGAAAGTAACTCCTTTGCAAAAGAAACTTGTGCTTTGGAGAAAGCATTTTGAAAACATGTGTTTGGATATGTTCACCTAATTATGTAATTTTTTGTTTGTTTTTGTTGGTGAATAAAATGTGTGCCCCTACAAAAACCTCCTATATCTGTACAATTTAAAAGGACACAAACAGAATTTCTAACCTATTAAAAATCTTCCCAACAAGAGTTTCAGTGGGTTGGAAACACTGACATGGAACACCTTCTCATTAGTTTGGAAGAAAAACTGATTGACATCAGGGAAGAGGATCATTTATCAGCCCAACTTCAAGCAAAACCTTTGCAAAACTTGTGGATAGGACTGAAAAATTAGTATAATTAAGTAAAATTTAGTAAGTACAAGCAACTACGTACTTCTTCCATGGGGATCTATGCATCTCTGTAAGATATCTTTTTCAGGTGTGACACCCATTAAAATCAAGTATTGAAATAAACTGAACTTGGAACCAGACATTCAAATTCCTATATCACAGTGTTAAAGATTTTAAATATTATGATGCATGTTCAGTCATAGAGATCTCAACAAAAGGTACTGTTATTAATGGTAATCTTTTTAGATTGATAAATAGCTTAAAAATATTTTAATGTGCTGTTTATTTCATCTTTATTTCATTCTTTTTTAACTTCTACTTTTATGTTTTATAATGTACATAACATACAAGTACAGTGATACTATACATAATTTATAAATGAATATAATTCATTCCTATATTGGGATTGAGCAGTAAGAAATTTTTTACTGAAGGGATGCATGAACAAAAGAAGTTTAGAGAGCACAGATCTGGATGACCAGAAGCAAATGCCCTCTACTGAAAGTCGACACTTGTACAGAATAATTCTGTGGCTTTTCATCCATTTTTACATCCCTTTTACAGCAGCATTCTTGGCTGTGTGTAAGTAGCTCTCAGCAGAGGTGGTGATTCCACTTTAAAGAGTTATTGTCCAGTACTCTTCAAAAGAAAATTAAAAACAGAAGCTCATTGCATCACCCTATTTCAGTATCTGTCTAGTAATATGTGTGTTTTTATGCTGGGGCTGTAGTATGCAGTAATTTGGGAATATTTAAACACATTTATTATAATCACAGATGTTTTAACTGAATTTTGAAAGAGGCAATTTAATTTATGTAAGTATTAAATACTACATACAGAAACACAGTAACTCTTGCACTGCTCTGTCACTATGTAGTCCAGACTGAGATGTGAAAAGTTTTATATTAATCATACTAATTCTACAGCCCTTGAGAACAAGTCATTCTGGAAAATAGTCCACATCACCAAGCAGCCAAAGCCAACACAGCAGATTTATATGCTTCAATATTAGCTTCACAGTGAACTGATAAAATGCAGATCACACATATTAATTCTCTGACTACATGATTTCAAAAACAAGGATTATATTCAGGGCGCCAAAGTGAGTACATCTGATCTCCTAATGCATATTTGACTCTTACCTTGCACCTTATCTGAACACAGCTCCTTGGCTCGATCCCTCATTATTTGTGGAATCAAAACATCTTTTTCTACATGTCTCAGCTTAGAATTTTCTGCAAGAGTGAAAAAAAGGTAATTTTAGAAAAAAAATTGTTATCTATACATCGTAAAAAGTCAATCTAAAGAAATAAAAGCATTGTTTATATAACATATAGGAGTACACTCCTATATGCCACAAACAGCAGCAGGAAGTACCATGGAAAGACCACATAGATCAAAAGAATGGAAAGTCAAAAATGTGCTCAGACACAAATATGAGCATTATCCTGAATATTTCTACTATGTTTAATGTATACAATTAACCAAAACGAAAGGAGGAAATTCTGACAGCACATCTGAATTTCTGCCTTACTTAAAATATCTGCATGCAGACAGCACAGCAGTTACATACTTTTATTTCAAGATACTAGTATTTTTCTACAAACATGGTCTGTATGTACTCTTTTATTCACTGACACAAAGCTAAGAAAAACAGCACATACTAGAGTACAACCTAAAATTTGCATGGCTGCATGGAAGACTTCAGTTCTTCAGAAGGAATCTAAGCCTCTTCAGTGGTGGATCTAGGACCTTCTTCATTGAGAAATACAACTTAAAAAGAAGGAATGCTGCTGCCTGATTTCTATACTTAAAAGTACAGTTGTCTCCAGAATTCTCCTGACTACAGCTAGTGATTTAGAATAAACAGCACAGACTATTAGGGAAAAACACACTGCTTTTCCACATTCACTTTGTTCAAAACAAAGTGCTGAGAATTTATCAAGAACAGATTTTTACTTCTTAGCTTCTGAGTTTAAAACCCTTTAAAGGACATTTGCTCAGAACATTGTATAGTCCAACGCAGTTATATGAAATGCCTGATTTTCATCTTCCAACACACTATTTATTCATCCTTTGAAGCTGATATTTACATTTCAGAATAGCATCAGTTGGGATGCTCACTCTATGAAAACTCAGATACAGTCATTTTGAGTGACAATCACTTTAAATTCACTTATTAAAGGAAAAAAAAAAGGAGATTAAATGAAGAAAAAGTGCAATGTATTGAAACTAAGAAAACAAGCAGGTTTTAAGTTATCTACAGCTTTCAAACACTATTTTTCAGAGCATTTTTGGTTACTTCTCCGTAAAAAACAACTGAAACTAACACTAGTCATTCTTAAGTCATCATTTTTTAAAGCTTACTAATGCTAAGAGATTACATTATGAGATTTCACACTCGTGCATATCTGATATTACTAGTGGAATCTTGCAACAAAACAGAGGATTACAATGAGCCATATACAGTACCTGAACTAAAGACATTTCTCCTCAAAAATATCTTTCTTAGCATTTCTACAGCAGGAAAGAAGTTTATTCTGTATATACAACACAAACACTAAAAACAAGTGACTCATGACTTAGATTTGCTTCCATGCTCTGATTTTCATGAGATAAAATAATTGCAAATATCCTTCATTTTAACTTTCTGCAGAGTATCACTCCAGTCAAAGCAAGCTGGCACTGCAGCCTTCCTGCCCTCTCCCCATGCCTATGATGCTCTTTTCCCTCTGCCCACACAGACAGGCTCAGCAGCCCTGTGGTGAATGAAAGTGGAAGTTAATTTCATTTAAAGGTAAATAATTTTCCTGCTAGGCAATTTTTCAGCTTGATAAATTCCCTGATCCAGCTCACTATGTAACTCCAAAGTGGCCCATATGAGGGAATTCAGTGAGACCAGGACAAGAAAGACCAAACTGTCGTGAGTACCACTGGCTCAAATTACAGCCTAAATTTCTGCTCTCCTCACTTTCCTCTTCTAAACTTAACTTGGCTATATTGGTGCTTGGAGTACACAGAGGACAAATGCAGATACAGTTAAGCAAGTGGGTTGCCACCTTTCACCAAAAGGGAAATTTTACCCCATTATCCTCACTGTCTCCCATCACATCATCACTATTACACAGCTAACCACACACAGTGAAGCAAGCAGGTCAAAACAGAAAACCAACTCAAATACAAGTAAAAAAGTGCTTCTCGGCCGATTTACACTTTGGAGTAATTAGATCTACTCATCTACTTCTCAAAATTAGCATCATAGAATATCCTGAGTTGGAAGGGACCCTCAACTTTTATACCACAGCATAAATGGAAATGTAGCAGAGAGAAGTCTTTAGGGCCTGGGAAGAGCAGCTGGGCTTTTCCCACTGGCAAAGCTGGCTAGAAGCATCCACGACTTTCACAATGTCAAAGCCCAGGGCTCCAGTGCTGATGCAAGGCTCAGCCACGTCTACTGACAAAGAGGAGAAGTGAGCTGGAATGAAAATAAAGGCCAGAAAGGAAACAGGACACAGGGCCACCTGGAAAAAAACCAAGCAAGCAAGCAAGCAAACAAGCAAGCAAAGAAAAAGAAACCCAAAAAGAGAAGATCTCCCTGATACCCAGAACAGTCAAAAAAGATTGTTGGGTTTTCTCTTAGGTCAAGCACCCAATTTTCTGTTTGATTATTCAGAAGAAAAGAGGTGTAAGACCAATAGCAAGGAGTAGCTCGACTGGTGTTAACATCAGCTCAACCAGAACCATGACAGAATTGTGCTCCAGGCAAACTCCTTCTTTTTAGCCCCATGCTCTCAAGTCTACAGAGGCTGAAAATGCAGGAAGGAGAGGGTACATCAGGACACTGGGCAGCATCCAGCAGGAAGAATGAGAAGAGAGCTACAACAGTAATTCAAAGGTAATTATTCAACAGTATAAAGGGAACAACAGTAAAGGCTATTTATAAACTCATCTACCTTTTAGAAAAGTCTCTGTTGGGAAGCATCAGTTTTTGGGGTTTTTTTTATGAATGTTTGTATTTACAGGATTTTGCTTTTGTATTTTTAATTAGAGAATATTTAGTGCTTAATAACAGTTGGACTCAATGATGTCAAATCTATAGCAAGTGACTCTATGAAAAGCCCAAGCAATTTTAATTATCTTATACTGTCTAAGTTTCAGGCTCTGAGTGCAATTACCTCTCCAAATAACTCAAATGCAGATATTCAGTTTGGGCAGTAATGCATTTACTTGCAAGTTTCAACTGAAGCATCTTAAGTATTTGAATACTCTTCCTTGATTCTAAACTCTCCACTGCATTACAATTACAGTGATTTTGCTTCAGCAATCTTACTCTACTGAAGTCAGAATCTCTAACATTTATACAAAATATTTAAGAAAAATAAGGTGCAAATATTAAAAATAGCAAATACCAGCTAAAATAAATGTGTTCATGTGCAAAGTAACTGCATTTCTGATACTGATGTACAAGCATTTGCAAGATCAATCCAAGCTGTTCATCTCTGCATTAACATATATGGCAAGAACTTTCAAAGAACACCTCAGAAATAGGGCTTCATCAAAAAACATGACACAAGTATGATGTAAAACCAACAATTCCTTTTGCCTTTTTTTCAACTGTATTACAGTTTCCAGAATAAGTACTTTTTTCCCCTTTGGAAAGTTCACTATTCTGCACTAAGAAAGGTAATTCTTATTCTAATACCAGATTTGGTGCAGACTAGTCCCTACAGAAGAAAGAATCTGCATTTCAACAGTCTTACTCCTGATTTATTTTATCTCAAAAACATTATTCCTAGACAAATAAGAAATATATTTTCCTACAGTTTGCCTTCTGCATGTGCAATCTGATACCTTTGATTCCCAGCCACAACCTCCATAACACTTTTCCTGGTCTTCTGGGTAGACTGATTGAAGAGATCATGGCCTTTCACCACAAAGTGAAGCAATGTTACCCCTCAGCTTCCAGAAACCAGACAAATTCTAGCAGCAGACAAATTCTTCCTCTCCCCTCTGCCAGCCCAAACTTGGGCATTTTTGTTAGATCAATGTAATGCTCTGAGATTTCACCCTTATATTACTTTCTGATGAAATTTCCAAGCACCATCAAACATTATGAGAGGCAGATGAACACAGCTAATCAAGTAAAGGTTACAAAACATAGACTAAATGCTGTTATTACTAAAAACTAAGTATTTCGTAAAAACATAGAAATTAGCCAGAATTAAAACCAAATGCAGGCTTCCAGGGGTTACAGCTAAGTCACTAGCTTCTTGAAAATGTGAGTAAATCTACAGGCAAGGAATCTGTGTGATAGAACTACTGAATGTGTCCTAAAGACTGATCAGCAGATTCCAGAATGCTCCTCTTGGGGACAAGGAACAGAGGGGAAAATAAAGAACAGTTAAAGAAATTACAAGCTTGCAGGAAGGGGAAAAAAAAGACAAAAGGGGAGAAAGCTACAGAAAAGGTAAAAACTACCTTTGTGAAAGAGAAACTGTTTTCCATAAAGCCTCAGCCCAGTGTAAAGAATTAAAGAGAGAGATTACTAAACTGGGAAATATCCCTCCTTACCAAATCACTAAGAAACATTTAAGACCTTTATTTAGTAATATTTTTTAACAAATAAAATCTTTGGCATATCTCAGAGCTTGTGGTTCTCTTGTTGCATACAATATGTAGGGCACAAGACTACAGTTGTAATAACAGCCTTCTGTGGTTCATCAAAACCCTCAGCTGCAAAAGCTCTTTATTGCCATGGAAGGCCAAGGACCACAGCTGGTCAGTTTAATGTTTTTTGTTATTTTTGTGAAAATGACAAAACCCCAACAAACTAATATACATTGATAGGAACAAGAACATCTCAACCACTAGAACAAATTCACTCTGTATGGAAGCTGGGAAAACAGATGACAAATACTTTCCTGACATTGTAGCCTCTGACCAAAGGACCCAGGATGGCCTGGAGAACAACACAAGCACAATGTAGAGCTGTGCTGCAGGCAGCAAACCTTTAACTTTTAAGGGGAAGAGGAGAATGAAATACAAAGCTGCTTTACAGTCCTAATAACTAATAAAAGGGACTGTAGCAGCTTCTCACATTAATTAGAAGAACTATTACAAGAAGAGGATACCAAGACAAAACTTTCCTAGAAGAGTGTCCTGAGAGAAGTCATATCATCTCCCCACTTCATTAGACACAGCTGGCAACTGACTTACTCACCCTTTACCATGTCCTGTTGGTAGTGAACAGCTCTGCTCTCACCTCTTTCATGACTTCAGGTAGCAGGGACACAAATTAGAAAAGTTGAAATTTGCTCTACGCAGATACTTAAAAAAGCCTCACATTTTCTCCATCCAAGGGGAACTGAGTCAAGCAATTCCAGTAAGAGTCTCTGAAATGTGCATTTCTAGTTATACAACCTATAATTTGGATTTTCTTGGGTTTTATTTATCCACATTCAAAAAATGCTCAAAATAGTACTTTAAATACGACTGCTTTTTCATTAAGAATCACAGTATATATAAAGAACAGAGAAAGTTTTAGTTACTTTATATCATTTTAATTAGCCACTGTAATACCTCATATTTTACTTGAAATCCCAGTTCTATCAACTTTTAAACACCAGCTATGTTATTTGCTAGCAAAAATGCTGTAGAAAATTCAATCAAGGTTCAAGAATCCAAGTTAGAATACAACACTCTTCAAAATACATGAATTTTAAAATTAATCACTATCATTATTTTGGGAGTTTGGTCGAGAAATGTGGGGCCATAAAGGGAACCTTCTTTTTTATTACCCCTTAATATTTTTTCCTACAAGCTGCCATCAAAGGTAAGCAGTTGTGAGTAGACAGATTTCTAAGATATCTTTCTTTTTTAAGCTAAGAAATAAAACTTGAAAAAGTATCAATGAGAACTTCACCACAAGAAATAGTAGAGTTACTAAAGTGAAAAAGGAAGAAAACCAAGGAGATACATGCAGAAAACTACATCACATTTAAAGAAAACCTACATTGTAAAGAAGCTGTTTTTCCTGGAAGGGAATGTCTTATTTTCATCTATGACAAACTTGAATTTACTAAATTTTCATTTACTAAAACTTGAATTTAACAGCCATTCTGTCAGTTTTTCCATATGCAGACCTGTAGTATACACAACACTTGAAATGGTTTGGAGAATGATTAACAAGTTTATAACTAAGTTGCAAAACTACATTAATTTATAGGATTCAGATATTCTTCATATCACTTGGTAAAAATTGTTTCTGTGAGGTAAATACTCCATTTCATTACAAAGTTTTGCTTTAAAACACTTGACTATGAGCTAGTTATAAAAATACACTGGAAAATTAAACTTTTCTTAGTAACAGAGGGAGCAGCACAGGGTCCACTGCCTGCCTATTGGCAAACATTCCTTTCATCTATCAGACTATTGGTTCCAGACATTAAATTTTTTTTAGAAAGAAATCAGACTATTTTAGTGCACCTGTAACAGTGTTTTGAATAAGCAAATATAATTAGAGCTTAATACTCCTCCAGGAAAAGAATGCATTCAACTCAAAATCTTCATCTCCATTATTCTGCCTAGCTTATTCCCCAGTATTAAATAAAAATTACCATTCTTAGGTTAATTCATGTGAATCATTTATGCATATGTGCATTATAAAAACTTAACCAAAAAGTCTGTATCATTGAATATATTATCAACTACTCAAAACCTCTGTTTGAAAACACTAAGTCACACATCGGAACAAACTCATTTAGAGACGGACCCATTAAAGCCACGGGAGAAAAAAATCACTTTCTAAAATCTTAGGATCTTCTCCTACAATTGTAATTTGATGTATCAATTAATACTTTAAATATCTAATCCTGTAGCCTTCAGGAGAGCTCCTGTGCCTTTACCAGCAAGGAATTCATGGGGTCAAAGCGACAGGGCAATTTCAGCACCCTGCTTTGTAAACTTCGGTCCTCAAAAACCCTGCAGAATCCTGTTAAAGGTAAAGGATTTTAGCAGTCAAAACATCCAGTGTGAACTGACAGGTGATGGACCAGGACCAAACAAACACTTTTATGCACATGTGAAATGCTACTGAGTTTGGTAATTTCATTTGAACATCAGTGTTTGCATACAAACTAGAAGCTTAAGTAGTGAGTTTCTACTGAGGTTTTAAAGCATAGAAGGACAGACAATATGAAAAGACAGAAGTGTTATAATCCAAGTGAAACTAGATCTGTGATACCTTGAAACCCTGATATACAAGCAAAAGAAACCTATCAATGCAGCTTTTCTATGCAGTATCTTTTGTCTTTATATGTATATGAATAAATTTATTTGTATTAAAAAAGTTCCATATTTTGAGATCTTTCTAATACTGACATCATTTTAAATTAAGATGGAGTACAGGGATGACAACACCAGGGAAAATTTCCAAAGCTTTAACTTCTCACCATTCTATCATCACCTCAAAGTCAATTTTCACCTTTTTCACTGGCTGAATTTGTTATCTTACATTTTGCTTTGGGGCTCATGTTCCTGCAATATGGCAGTACTGGATTACAAGAATGCTGTTTGCTAAAAGTGAACAATGGCTGTATTACAGCAAGTCTGTAATACCTAGAAAGAAAAGGAAAAGCAGACCCGACTAAGCACACTTTCTTGTTAATTACATGCAGATTGCAAATGCTCATACATCTAGTGAGTAATAAGTAAAGCCAAGCCGACACAAGGAGATATTTTTACACTGCTGATCACACAGCAAATCCAGTTACAGGGCCTGAAAATTAATTACAGATTAGGACTTAATATTTACTACTGGAAATAATGCAGCTTCATTAACACATAGCCTGTACCATTGTTCAAGTATGACAGACCTGCCAGTTAGGAAAACTTAGGCTGTGAGCTACTTATAAAGGGAACACCTCAGCCCACCTCAAATCCCATCTGACAACATTCCAGCAAAATGCAAAAAACACAAGAGTGAGTAACAACTAGGGCTGTGGACTGACCATGGATTAAACTAGCAGAGCCAGCCCTAATTCCTCCACTCTGAGTGCTTCACTTGGTAACTGACTCAAAATCCTCAACACGAGTTTCTGTCACTTAAACAAAACACCACACAGCAGGATTGCAGCAACCAGAGACACATTCTGTTTTTTCTTCTGAGATGCCAAAATATACTAACAGCACAGACACAATTCAATTCCAACATACAGGATAGGGTTGCATGGTTTTTAAAGTCAAGCCCACATGTTTGAGCACCTCTTGTCTGAAATCAGTCCCAAGTGTACAGTCCCTGTTTCTTCTATGTCCTTTCTAACTGAAGTGAATGCTGCCCAAGAATTTATTCCTTACTTCCACTTGGAGCAAGAAACAGAGAAAGGCCCTGAGAAAAGCACCAACCACCTGAACCATATAAACCAAACAGATCACATCAAACAGAGCTAAGCAGTGACATGAAAAGCTGTGCAATAATTTGCATCAGATACAAGAGATGAGTAAGAGGTAAATCCGACGCAGAAAAAGCAAAGTACCCGATATGGATGAGGAACGGATGCAAGAAAATGTAACAACCAACAAATCCCCCAGATATTACAAGAGGAGTTGTTAACCACCTAAAATTTGCCACCATTAATCAGTTGCTCCAGCACTACATAGTCCTCCTTACTAATTTTCAGAAGTGTGTGACAAAGCGTAATGGAAATCAATGTAAATCACCAATAAAAGTTTCATTATAGAAACAAATCTGCCCAAACTCCTTGAGAGCTTGAATATTTAGCTCTTTAGCCACTCCTTTCAAGATAAAATTTACACCTTTCAATCCAAATAGAGAACATCACACATAAATGAAGAGCAAAGCTGATGAATAACAAGACCAAATACCATTCTTCCTGCTTTTTTTTTTTATTTCCTTAACTGGAAGTATGAATTAAGAGACAAATAAAAAAGAATGCCTACCTTTGACTTCTGTACTTGTGTAGTTAATGAACAATCAGCACATACAATATAAATGAATGAACATCTTGGAAACTAATGTCAGGAATATAATCAAAGCACACCAGTGCTCTCTTAAGGTTCAGAGCATGAGGTGACAAGGCTAAAAGTCTTTCAGTTACATTAACACAAGGATTGCAGATGTTATTCTGGCAACTTATGTTATTAATCATAAAACTTATCTATAAGAATTTTAATTAAAAGTTGAAAAAGAACAGCTGAAAAGCAACTTTTTCTTTTACTCCTGTATTTTTGCCCTTTAAATTCAACACTGTTTTATCCCCCATTATTTTATCCTTTCTATCTTTTGAAGATGTAATTTCATTCTAGCTCTAGTCTTCTGCCCTGGTCACTTTGAAACAAGTCACATCCATTCTGCAAGCCAAATTTTCCCCTTCCACTGATAAAACTGTTGCTGTATTTAACAACCCAGACTCCTACATCACATGAAGAAATAGACATGTTAAGTAGCTTAGGAAAAATATTAAATCAGTCTTCAGAGTCTCTGCTTTTAAGCCCTATGTCAAGGATAGGTACCAAAACCTGTACTGTCTATCTCAGGTATTGTTCATGACTTTCATGACTCCACTTTCCTCTTTACACATCTGTGAATCTTCAACTAGGGATCCAGACATCACCACTTGAAAAATGATAGCTACAACCAAGTGCACATTAAAAAGAAAATGAGCTTTCTCATAACCCATGGCCTCTGGTACTAAAACCAGCACCCTACATAGCTTTGGAAGTGGTGCATATAAATATCAAATTCAATGCTGGGTTGCAGCACATTCCTTTTGGAGAAGGATAAAACAAAATAATATAACATTCTCCTAAACTGGGAGGAGCTGTTCACTCCTTCAAAGGCAGAAAGAGCCTCCAGGAAGACCTAGACAAATTAAGGGCTGGACAATCACCAACCATGTGAAGCTTAACACAGTTTAGCACCTGGGATGGAGCAATTCTGGATGTACAGACAGACTGGGGAACAAGTGTTTGGAGAGCAGCACTGTGGAAAGGGATGTGGGGATCCTGGTGGATGGTGAGTTCAATGTAAGTCAGCAGTGCCCTGGCAGCCAGGAGGGCCAACCCTGTCCTGGGGGCATCAGGCACCTGAGGAAGGGAGGGGATTGTCCCACTCTGCTCTGCACTGGGACAGCCTCACCTCGAGTCCTGCCTTTTGGGCACCACAATACAAGCACGATATAAAACTTTTGGAGAGCATCAAAAGGAGGGCTACAAAGTTGGTGAGGGGCCTAGAGGAGAGGAAGGGCTGGGGGCTACTCAAGGAGCAGCTGAGGTCACTTGGTTTGCTCAGCCTGAAGGGAGACCTCATTGCAGTCTACAGCTTTCTCACAAGGGGAAAAGGAGAAAACACTTAAGCTGAGTTAGGGGAGGTTTTAGTATGGATAGGAGGAAAAGGTTTTTCACCCAGATGGTGGCTGGGCACTGGAACAGGCTCTCCAGGGAAGTTCTCACAACACTAAGCCTGACAGAGCTCAAGAAGTGTTTGGACAACACTCTCAGGCACAAGGTGTGATTCTTGGGGAAGTACTGTGCAGAGACAGGAAGCAGACTTGATGATCCTTGTGGGTGTATTCCAACTCATGATAATCCATGATGTTAAGACCATAAAATTTTGTGAACATGTTTACTACCAATTTATTTACAGGATATAATAACCTAATGGCACAACCACAGTTTTTTCCCAAACTGTGACTATCAAAAAACTGCTCCCATACAAATCATGACATAATTCACAGGTTCTACAATCTGAGTTTCAGAGGACTCCTTGATATTCACTCCTGATGGCCTGACAAATCCATGAGAATACTTGTGTCTTTTGTGACCATAAAATGAAGTATCAGTCACAGTAACAATTTACAGAACTGTGATTCTCCCTATTTTTTCTCGTCTATGAGACAAGACAATGATGACATTAAAACCTACCACACCAGGGTATTTGGGTTAACACCTTACTAATACAAACAGGGCAGCTCACACCTCTTGCAGCTATTGTTCCAGTTTCTCTACTACCTCACTTAGGCATCTCCACTTTTAGTTCATTTGAGGTTTTCAAAAGAGCTGTAACAGAGAGAAACTGACGGGGAGCAGGGGGGAAGGGAGGCAAAAGACAGTGGATAACAAGGTAGCAGATTTAGAGAGGTGTCAGTAGGCAATGCCACTGCTCAGCAGATGAATCTCAGTATTGATGTCACACAGCAGGTACCTAAGTACACCCTTAGCAGTCCTACCACGCTAACATACAACCACAATACGGTTTGGGAGGGACACACAATGTCATTATATACATAAAGAGGGAAGTAGAATGCTGATGACTGCAGTGTTTGGTGTCATGCTTTTTGTTCTGCACTGAAATCACACAGGTTGAATCGCTGGAATTAGCTCAGTTGGTTAGAGCATGCTGCTAATAACACTAAGGTTGTGGGTTTGATTCCATTATGGACCATTCACTCAAGAGTCAAACTCCTTGTGGGTCCCTTACAACTCAGAATATTCTGTGAATTAGTTAACGTAATAACTAGGCATCTTCCAAAGGACAACTGGGAAGCGAAATTACGCTGTGGCTGAACATCTACCACTTGAAATGCAGTGGTAAGTTTTAAAACATTTTCTTAATTGCGTAACAGATCAACGCTTAGAGGATACAATCAATAAACCCAGAAGCTGACTACTCTACGAACGCCTTGTTTGCCAGGCCTGGAGAGCCAGCTCCAGGACAGGTTTCCATCAGGAACAGAGAGCCTGGCCTTGGCCAGCGTCTTTAGGCTTTTGGAGAAGCAGCCACAGGCTGCGGGGACCGAGGTGCACAGCAACGACCGCTGCAGTTCACCACCACCTACGGGAGACTCAACAACCCGCATCAGCTGAAGGGAATGGCCTTTTAAGACACCAAGCCAAAGGCATCTGTCTCGGGAACTCTGGGCAAATGAGCGAATACTATGTGGGTATTAAGGCCAGGGGCTTAATATTATTAATTAATATTCCTGAGGTGGTGTGTCTATAACCATCCGGACGAGGTCTCGGTAGCGCGAAGCAAGGGCCACATAACCTCGGTGCTTTGCCTTGACGTTTGTTACACAGCCGGAGAGGCTGCAGCAGGCACCCGCGGGCCGGCCTGGACGCCCCGGAGCTGCCTGCACCCCGCGTCCTGCCGCTGGAGGTCACGGCGGCAAGCAGGGAAGGAAGGTGGGAGGTGGCGGCGGGAGCCCGCTGAGGGCGGCGAGGCCGTCCCAGTCCGCCGGGAACCTCGCGGAGGACGGGCCGGAGCCCCTCACCGCGCCCTTCCCAGCACCCACCGGCGGCGTGCCGCAGCCCAGGCTACCGCCCCCTTCGGAGGCTGTGAGGGGCCAGCGGAAAGCGACAGCGGTTTCCCACAGGAAGCCTTGACGAGGCGAACGGCGGTGGGGGAGAGGAGGGCGGGGGTGGGGGTGAGTATGTCTCGGGGGCGCTCCGCCGCCCCGCTGTCCTCCCTTCTTCCCTCCCTCTTTCCCTCCCTCCTGCTCGCTCGCTCGCTCGCTCGGCCGCCCCTACCTGCGGCGCCGGGGGGAGGCTCCATCTGCGGCCCCACGCACCGGCGGCAGCTGCGCACACCGTGCGCGCCCTCTTCCCCGGCCCTGCGGCGCAGGCGCGGCACAGCCCGGCCGCTCCTCCCGCTCCTCCCCGCGTCGGGCGGAGACCGGGGCGGGAGCGCACGGGGCGCGGTGGGTGTGGGCTTGTGGGCGTGTGGGCATGTGGGCACGCCGGCGGCCCTGAGCGGACCCTGTGGGGACACTGAGGCATCGGGACTGAGCTGCCACCGCGGCGAGCGTGGCCGAGGGAGCGTGGGTGGTCTCCTACTCAGGGAGTCACCGAGGAGTCACAAAGTCACGGAATGGGACAGATTGAAAAGGGACCGCAGTGGGTCATCTGGTCCAACCTCCCTGCGTAAACACGGTCATCCTACAGTTGTGTCCAGATCGTTCTTGACTATCTCTAGTGAGGGACACTCCACACCGTCTCTGGGTAACCCGTTCCAGTGCGTGGTCACTCACACAGCAAAGGAAGTTCTTCCTCATGTTCAGGTGAATCTTCCTGTGCATCAGTGTCTGCTCATTGCATCTTGTCCTATTGCTTGGCACCACCGAGCAGAGCCTGGCTCCATCCTCTTGGCACACCCCCTTCAGATATTTATATGCATTGATAAGGTCTCCTGTCATTTGTCTCTTCTCAAGACTGAACAGGCCCAGCTCCCTCAGCCTTTCCTCATTAGAGAGACGCTCCAGTGCCTCAGTCATCCTCACTGCCCTCCACTGGATCCACTCCAGGAGCTCCATGTCTCTCTTCTACTGAGGAGCCCAGAATTGGGCTCCTGACAGGCCCAGGTGCAGAGCACCGAGTTCTGAGGAACCTCAGGGAAGCTTGGGTGGGTGTGTGGGTGTGTGTGGGTGTGTGCAGCCTCTGACAAGGACTGGTGTCACAGCCTCCTCCAGCCCTTGGGGTGCCCGAGCTTCCGCAGCAAGAACCTGAACCGGCAAATGAGATGGTGGCTGTTTTTATTGATGAGTTGGTTTCTGCCCATAAAAAGGGCTTCCCAGTCAGCAGGCAAGAGGTCCTTTCTCATGCCTCAGTGTTGCTGGGACCACGCTCCTGTGACAGTGATGTGGGAAATCTGGTGTCCCACCTGCAACTCTTATCTAGGAGCCTGCCGTGTGTTTAACTGACCAACCTTTACTTACTCATTGCATGAGGCAAGACTAACCACTTCGGGACACAAAACATGGAATAAAAAAACAAATGTAAAAAGTGATAAATTCCCAGAAATTGTCATACATTTAAAAACCAAAGAACACGATTCCCTAGAAATTAAGAGAAATGAAAAGCAAGGAGACATATCTGAAACTGAGGACTTATTTTAACAAATACAAGCCAGAATTTTCAGAAAGCCCACCCTCCTTTCCTGTCTTTAACATTTGAGACTGACAAGCAATATGAAAACTCAGTCATTTTATGCAGTAGCCTCCTACAGGAGGCTGCAAAAATTTCATGTGTAGCATTTTCTCTGTTACCTGGCATTGTTACTTTCAGTTCGGTGGAAAGGTGCATTTTAAACATTACATTCTCAGAGAAGTGAGAAGCCCAGGAGCCTTCCCAAACGCCAGATAGGCTATGTATGCCTCTGGAAGATAATAAGCAGTCTAGAAAATTCAGTAGGAGGAATTTTGATAATGCCGTGTTACTTATTATTTAAATGAATTTCCATCAAAGTGCAGTTTTTCCCCAGATTGACATTATTTTCCCCGTATGAAACTTTTAGACCCTTTATTTGGAAATACATTGTTTCAACTTGAGGCCACACTAAGAGCCAAGTTCTCCATGTTGATACATTCACAGAAATTAGTAGAGCGTGATGTAGGCAAAATCTTCCACACGAATGCTTTGGCCTTACTGATCTAGAGCATTTCTGCTGTATACCATTTAGTGCCTTTATGCTTTTCTTTTCTTAACCACAAGTTGGATCTCATTCCTTAAAATGTGAATATTATAATTGTTTCCTTCAAACTATATTACTTCAGTTAATGTTAATAAACTGTTCCGAGAATTTTAAGTGAACAGAGCTGTGCAAATGCAACATGCCAATTTATTTGTATTTGTTTTATTAAGGGATTTTGGCTGTGCCACTTTTGCAATGAATATAAGAGAGTGTTAAAAAAAAGATTCCAGCCAAACTGCAAAGAGTTCCTATTTAATCTGCAAAGAGAAAACACAAGAAAGCACAGGATACAAAGAGGAGCTTTCAGCATGAGAGACAGAAAAGCAGAATGTATACTTTCAAAGTAAGTTGAGTTTAAAAAAAAATCATTGTTTAAGTTAATAATTTTTGCCACTCTTAAACTCTTGGCTTACTGGTGTTTATGTATACCCTGAAAAATTGGAACTCTGAAGATTTCTTTTACTGATGAAGATCTTTGAACTTACATGTCAGCTCTTTGTGCTGTGTTAATTTGATCACTTTCAGACCAGAAATCTGCTGCTCCTTTCATGGAAACAGTACATGAAAAAATAAATGTCCAACAGCTTTGTAGCTTGGAGAAGTTGCCCTCTGCTGCTGCTTCTTCCAGTAGCAGGCCTGGAAAGCAGAAACAGGACTCTTCTGGGAGTCTAATTTCCAAGTCTGACAGACAAGAATGATGAGCGCTGAGAAGTGCGAAAGGGAGTAAAACATATCTTGAGGAAATAAGAACAAATACAAAGGGAAAAAAGCCTGATAGAACAACTTTGTTGTGGAGGTTTGAGGGTCAGAAATAGTTTTTGAGGGAGTGCACATGCAGCTGTGAGTCTGATAAGAGTCTCATGCTATTTGGGGCTGGTAGAAATTATCAGAAATAAAAAAGTATCAGAGAAAGTGTTATCTTGACAGATTAGCAAATGAGACTGACATTATGCAGAGCAGGAATGGCATAAGATATTAAGGTAGAAAACTGTCCACAAAGGGCTTTAAATTTAGAAAAGTAGCTTGTGTCTGACTTGAGAGTCAGTGTAGTGATCCCAGGAAGTGGTGCATGGGCTGACTCAGTGACATAGGAAAATTATTTTCTTTCAGCAGTTTCAATGAACAGTAGTAGAACAGTTTTCATTACCATAAAAGAGGAAGCTACTGTGTGAGAGACATAAAGTGTGAAGTGCCATATCAAGAATTTTAGTAGAACAGATGAAAAAGCAAAACACTTTGTAAATACATGTTCTTCATACTTTTATATGCAGTCTTGATGTTAATAAGATCATTGACCTATATAGAGAAAATATATATTTACTTCATTAATGTGGAAGTGCCTGTGAAAATGAACTCCATCCTGTAGGAGCATCCAAGGGTATAAAGGGATGGTTTCATTAAAAACAAAAAGAAAAAAAGTGGGTCTTAAACATGAGGTCTAACTTGTATCTTATCCCAGGAGAGGGCTTTGAAATGACATCTGGAGTATGCAATTTGTGTTTAGTCAAAGCTTTTTTAATATGAATCTTGCCCAACTTGGGCAGCCCTGTGAAGCTGTGCTGAAATGTGTGGGGCTTTTGCCATGCAGCACTTTGATACAAGTTTGTACTGTATGCTTCGTTTAACTGGCACACTTATCCAGTAAACTTCCTTAATTGGGGCATCTCCTGGGGCACTGGTGTAAGACCAGCACTACTTAATACACACAACTGCTACTTAACAGGGCCCTAACAGAAACAGTGGCTACTGCTGAGTGCCTCTGGTTATTCAGTGCTGCTTATGTCATCCCTCTGTCACAGTTTCTTGGGACTTGTCTATGCAAAGGAAATTTTCCCTGCAGTTAAATCACTGAGGGTAAAATACTGGGTGCACTAGCGGAAATAGACTGATGATGGTGTTCATGATTTCTGCACTGATCATTACAGTGGGGAAGACATGGTAACTTCCCTTATAGTCTTGAAGAATGCTTGAGAGAATGTTTTTCTTATGAAATTTAAAGACCCTATATAGCAGGGTTGTTAGGTTACAGTACTGTGTTGGGTTACAGTAATTTCTGTATTGTCATTTGATTAGCTAATCGCCCATTTTCCAAAGTGTGAACATATTTTCACACTTCAACCAAGAGTGTGTTAACAAAGAAACTATAGATAGCAATAGAGATTAATTATCTATCCCATGAGTCTCCACACCTTGTTCTTACCAGATAAAGAGAGCCTATCTGTCTGCACACAGGTGTGATTTTTTTTTTTAAGCAGAAGTCTTGGTCAAATGAGTTCAAAGGCTTATTTTCAAATGACACCTCTTTAACGTTTTTGTTCACTGTTGATGTTTTTGATCTTGTTTCACGAAATATAACTTCCAGTAAAGGGTTGTGATTCTTTGCTAAGCTTACCCATGTGAAATACATTTTCATTCATAGGTGTGAGATGTGGGGGAGCTTTAAATGAGAATATTTAGAATCAAAGAAACATTTCCTTCTTTTCTGGAGGGAATGTACACTTACTGAAGTCACTGCAAATTTGTTGAGGGCCTTATTTGCAATTGCCATGTGAGATTTTCACTGACTAGAGACGTCTTCCAGAAGAAGGAAAAACACAAAGGAGGAATTTTAGTGTCTTTCTGTTATACAAGTTGCACCATTTTATGTTTATTCCTCCACAGAATTAAACCCATCCACGTGTCTGTTTAAGGATAGGAAGTCTTTACAGCAGAATCTGTTACTGTAGGAGGAAGCATTAGGCATGTTGAACTGTTTCTGCCCTGTCTTGTGAGCCTCTGATTCTGCCTGTTCTAGATATTAGTGGATTCTAGTACCTTGCAGACCTCTGAACCTGCAGGAAGTGACGTGAGACTTCTGCAGTATTTTCACAGCACAGACACTGGCGCTGCATTGCCTCGGCCTCTCTCTTGCTCTCGAAGAACCACAGCTGGCATGTTGCTAGGTGGCAAGCTCTGTGGTGGCAGTGCCTATCTCGAGTCCTGTGGACTGTTTCTTGCCACTTCACTGAGAATGAAACCTTTCCCTTCACGGGCCTGGCCTTTCCACTCATGTTTCAAGGCGGCTGGGACCATCCGATCAGGTGAAAAATTGCTGTCTCTCTAGCAAGATGTCACCAAAGTAGTATATAGGGAGCTGGCCATCTGCTCAAGTAGAAAACTTGCATCAAATAATAATTCTGTTTGCCAGTCACTACTAGACCTGATTGGCAAAGTGAAAAATTTCCATTCCTTTTCTGAAGCCTGCACACAAGAGCACTCTTTCACTGGCTTTTGTGTCCTTGAAAATTCCTCTTTTATATCAACAGATTCAGATGTATCCCAAAATTATAAACTCTATAGCAGGTGTAGATCACTTGATTGCCATTAAGATTTTCCAGTATTAGTAGTTCAGTAGTGTAAAAGGAAGGGAAAGTCCACCACCAAAACAAAGCAGGCTGTAAGCTTTCATCATTTTGATTTACCTTGCTTACAAGAACAATTATTTTCAGGCTGTGGTCAGAATGCTTTTCTGTCTGAATATATTCACAACTATGGGGTGACTCTCACTTGTATTGAAGGTTTTATTTATAAACTTATTTCAGTCATTACCAGA
Source organism: Notiomystis cincta (assembly GCA_013398075.1). Taxonomy (NCBI): domain Eukaryota; kingdom Metazoa; phylum Chordata; class Aves; order Passeriformes; family Notiomystidae; genus Notiomystis; species Notiomystis cincta. The sequence continues at coordinate 57,937 of VZRX01009012.1, read as the reverse complement.
GCTTTGGATTTTCATTTTCCCTCCTTGCATGCAGCCACAATTTCTGTCCAGGATGTTCTTTGAAAAGGCTACTTAGCCATTCTCTTGCTTTACCCTTTCTCATTTCTGTTACATGCCACACAGAGAAGGGCTAGTCTTTGATGATATATGTTACAAAAGAAATGGTTCAATGTTCAATGTGGCTTCTAGGCCACAGTAACCACTGTGTGGTGCAGTCCCCTAGGTATGTGAGCTAGCACAAGAGCCCTCTTGCTGTCTTTCCATCAGTAGTAGCCTGGATGTTTCCTAATCAGTCATTGGTCTGGTTTGAATTTGTTTGGGATTTTTTGTACCACAGCAGAGAATATTTCTATGGAGGCATGCTCTGAAATTCTAAGGTATTTTCCAATCCATTCTTTAATGCAGGCAGAGCTTACAGCTCCGCCCTTGGTGTCAGGAGTTGTATTACAAGTACAGGAAAAGAAAGAGGAAGCCTTTAATAACTGAAATGCACTACATAGTCAGTCCTGTTAGAGTGTTAGTCTTGTTTGTACATACTCATTTTGTTTAGTAAATCCCTACTTAGAGACACAAATCCTCTTAACTGCTGGTTGAGCCTCTTAAGAATCATTGTCTGTTTCTTTAGTTCTGGAGATGTTTGCTTCTCATAGGGCACACCACCCTTTAATGTAGGATCACCATTCTGCCTTGAAGTTCAACTGCAGCAGTTGCTTCTTTCATCTCTAAACCACAAAGAACCTTAGAGATAGGAAAAAACTATCAGAAAGAACTTGAGCAGTTTGCCTGGCACTGTGGAGGAATGCTAGTGGTAGAGTAGAGATCTGAAGATCAAGCTCCTCAATAGTCCATTCAGGTTACTTGAGATTGTAACACTACTCATAACTCAGGAAATTAAGCCTAAGTACAATCCATACTTCTACATTTGGGTTGTCATCATTGGAAATGAGAAGATCTGAGTCATTGAGGCGGAAGAAAAAGGTGATGAAACAAAAGCTACTTATTAATGTAGGTAGAGAAGGATGCAGAAGTGAAAGAGAAAATAATGTCATTGCTGAAAGTGATCCGGATGCTACCTCAAAAAATCTTTGTCAGCAGATGGCTTCTTTTTGTGTGCACCAAGTTCTGAGTATTTAACTTACAGTAAGTCCTCACACCTATCCATCCAGATTTACAGTAGGATAGTGTTACATAAGTATCTATGACATTATACTTGCTTTCTACTTAGTTTACATTGTTGAGAAGTCTTTGGTTGGTTGTCTTTTTCTCCATTAAATAAAAGATATAATCTGAGATACTGGGATTTTTTTTCCTTAAAATTTACAATTAAATATCTTTACTGCACTTGTTTCTAATTCAAACCTGTCACTTTAAGTCTGATAATGGGAGTAGAGGAAGGTGCTTTTCTACCATGACAGATATGGTCAAAGTATGTTTTTTTTGTAAAATCTTTTCCCTTCCCTTTAGTTTTTAGGTGCATAATAGTGATGCAACAATAATAACACTGAACACTTAGCTTCTCTATATTCACCAGTCTGGAAAATTCAATGTGACTTTAAGTTTAACACTACTCTGCTAAGGAACCTCAGCTGACCAGCACTGATTCTGTGGGTTTAGTTACTGAGATATGGATGTTGTCAAGAGGAAGAATTGGCAGTCATAAAACTCCATAACCTGAAATTCAGTAAGAGGAAAAAAAGTCTTCATGTTCATCCATTGCTTTGAAAATCAACTTCTTAGTTCCTAGTGTCTTATCTATTTTGTGCAGTTAAGCATTTGCCTGTTTGTGAGTACAGGAGACTTATTGGTGAAGGCAGTGAAATTATCATTTCCCATATTTTTGAGCTGAGAAATAAATTCTCATTGTAGCTGCAAGCAAATGTTTCTACCCTCATTTCCCTTTCTCATTTCTTTTTCATGTTGCTGAGTGTGGTTTTATAGCTCCTGTACTTTCATCTCCTGACATTCATTTCAGTGTTAAGCATGCAGGGGAGATCTGATTTGAAAACTCAGCTCTCAACGTGTATTTCCCTGCAATCTGATTCTGGTGTGTTCCTAATTACCTACCTCACTGGGGATATTTGCATCCCTGAGTAACACAGGCTTTGGCAACTCCAGTTCTGATGGCTGGTTGGTAAGGGTGCAGCAAGGGTTGGTCACTGCTGATATATCAAACCACAGTGTTGTCTAAAGAATCATGTCTAAAGAATATTTTGGACTGATTAGTCTAATATTTTGTAATATACAGAATCCAGGTGAAAACTCATAGGATTTATCCCATTGATTCCAGTTGTGTTTAGGAGGCCATAAGAGCCTGAAATTTCTACTTTCAAATTCTTTGCTGCAAAGCATTTGATTAACCATCTCCTTTGCTTTACAACCAATGTTCAACCTTTACTGAAAACTGAAAATTATATGAGGATATGTAATGTAATTGAAGCTTGATACAGAAATGGATACTCAACAGAAACCCTTGGCAAAATTAGTAAAACAAATCTTTTAAGATCTGGGAAGTGCTAAACTGTTCTGAAACTTCAGTCACAAGTGTAACTAATTTAGGGCAAACTGAAACTGGGAGTTGAATACAGATACTGTGATTCAGGATTTCATAGTTCTCTCTTTGCTCTCCAATTAAATAAGTAGTTAAGGTGTATCACATGTTTCTCAACTTTTCCTAATAAGATGCAATGTTGGATTATGGATTTACTATTTTTATTATTTACTACTTCTTCAGCATTAGTCTGATCATTGTGCATTGTTAACATCAGTGTGAGGGATTTGAGTCTGTTTTTTCAAGCATTGTTAGCATATAACAGTATAAACATATGCAGTATAAACAGTTGAAATGACCTAACAAGCAGAATTGAATAAGATCAAAGAGAGCAAGAAGACATTACAAATGTTATATTTAGTATGAAGACTTCTACTACATATCTGTTACCATTATACATTGGTAATATGTGTGAAATGTAGTAAAAGTTTAATACATACACATATTTAATTCTCTTTCTGACTTGCCCTGCACAATTAGAAAGGAGCATAGCATCAGACATGATTGAATGTGTCAAAAGAAAGTGTAACTTCAATGTTTAGCTTTCTGTCATGTTTTTACTTAACTAGGATTGAGTGTTAATCAACTCAGAAAAGCAGGGATTTTTGGTCAGGTAATTTCAAATTCATTCTTTCTTGGAGTTTTTTGGGGGGTTTTTTGCCTCACTTTCTATAACACCTTTTATTTAATTTCAGTGACTAATGGACATTTTAAAGAAAAGAATATTTAGTGCTCTAAACTTTCAGTAAGGTTCATAACATCTCTGAGATTCCCAGAAACTCTACAACAAAATTATGGGAGAGCAAATTTGGTATTTCTGTTAAATCAAAGGATTGAAATAAATGGAAAACGATCCTTTTAAAAATGAGCAGTTACTTAAATAAACATAGAGAAATAGAAAGGCAGAGAAAACAATTAAAATGCCCATCTTCTCAATCTTTCTGTGCTTTATTTTGAATGGAATTTAGAAATGTCACTGAATCCCTGCAGTGAATAAACCAACTTTTTTTTCATGAGCACTGGGTTCTATGACCTAAGCATGTAAATCTCCCTCAGTATTGTAATTTATATTCAGTTAAGTACCAAAAAGTTGATTGGAGTGTGTGATGAATCAATTCCCATGCTGGGATAAGCTGTAGAAAGGGAAGTTGAAGTTTTGAATTTCATGATTTTCTGATGTGGAGCAGCAGATTAGGAGTAACAGCAAGATTTTAACCCTTGAGTTCTAAAGGAATACTGCATTTGGAATGTCAGAATAACTCTTTTTTGCTTGGCTATCTATTTGCTGTGCTGGCATCTATAGAAATAAAAGTTCTATTTGTTCTGAGGGTCCTTTCTTGCTGCTTATAAAGTTTTGAGATGTGGGAATTTGGGTAGCTTGGTGATGATTTCCTCGGGGAGGAAATCCTACCAAAATGGAGACAGCCAAGTTAGGTGGAGAAATCATAGCACCTTTAGAGAATTACAATTTTTTTTAGTATGTTTTTTTGGGTTCTTAACAAGTATTTCTTCCACCTTTTTGTTATACTTCTTGATTTTTCATTTGATACAGTAAATACAGTACCTTAATGTTACATCTTTCCTTCCATTGATACATCATGCATAGAAAAACGTTTTATTCTTTTGCTCTCTATAACAATATGACAGCTTGGCCTTTTGCAATGCATAAGGATCACTTTTGGTCAATTTTAGCAGGAGAAGAAGCATTATGCAGAAAACTTTATCTGCCATCTCTGACAAATGCAGTTCTTGCTAGGGTTCCAATTTCAAACCCATTGGTATGCTATGGTTATATTGCTACCCACTATCTTTCAGTACATTAATATATAATTTAGTTTTCATCACAATTCATCTCCAAATTTGTCATATTAATTGCCTTGCTTGCCATCCTTGGTTGCCCATGAAAATTTTGGGTTGCTTTTTTATATAAAAAGGTTTGGCTGGTAAGTGACATCTGATCTTGTACCAGCATTGACAGATGTGCAATATTAATCAGGTGTGTGGCTGAACTGCAGTTTCTGCAGATGCAGCTTTTACAGTCACTTCATATTCACTGCTTAGCCATTCAGATATTAATTTGCCATAAAAAGGAATCTAGAACCTGGAATGTCATTAAAAATACTAAATATGCATTAATGATACCTTTTAGAAGTATTTAAATATATTTGTACTTTAACAAAAAGGATGGTAGATATTAATATTAATACAATGGTACATGAGTACCATTGTAATTCAGTTCTCATATTGTTTGACTTGACTCAAAACTTTTTTAGCCAAAAAATTAGGGAAAATTTGGAATTTTATTTTTTTAAGCTCTGTATGGTTTAGACAAGAAGGAATATATGTTAATTATAAAAAGTTAAAGCAGGTTGCTATGCCTTCAGTCTTCTAGAATAGTATGATGTTTAAGAATGCCTCACATTGATTTCAGTTCTGGATTTCATTGTGGAACACAGAGCTACTCATATGTGAGAGATATAGAATACAATCCTAACTAGGACACCCAGCATTAGTGTTCAGTCCTTCTAGGAAGGTGTAACCAGTTGTGGTGGCAGTTTAAGCTCTGTTCATGTTCTAATCCCATCCTCAACAAAAATCTAAATGTAAAGGATTGTTCCAAAGAAAATATTACAGTACCTAGTTTTGTGTAACCAAAATATCATTTCAAACTCTTTAGCATTAAACTAAAATGACTCTGCAGATGATGCTTAGGACACCCATCTATTGAATACAATTTGCATTGAATTCTTACATACCCAGGCTGTGTCTGAGCTAACCCTCAGCTAGAGCGTGGCTACTGCACCGACATAATTCTTTTGATATTGGGGCAACATGCAGAGCCCATTTGACTGACTTTCTATTCATCAAGCTGTGTTCTGCCTTAAACATAAATAATTCAAAATGTCCACTTCAGCACCATTTTTCCCCCATAATTTCCTTCCAGTGGTGCAGTAAAGACCTCACACCGTGCCACTCTCTGCAAATTGTGAGTACCAAGCAGGTTAGGGTGCTGCAGGCTTGCAGCTGAGAAATTCTGGTTCCTTGGCGGGGTGACACTCATTCTCTAGGGCCAAGGCCATAGAAGGCACCTTTGGGAGATCTCCTGCTGTGGTGAACCAGCAGCAGGAGGGTGGGAAGCAGCTGCAGGCAGAGCTGCTGGCCAGCCTGCCTGCTGGAGGGACGGGGCCAGGGCAGCACAGAGCCAGGGTGGGGAAAAGCGGCAGAATCTCCGCGGTGCGGCTCTTGCCAGGTTAGGGAATGTGTAACGGAGCAGCTGTTGGATATGCAGTGACAGCTACCACGACCACCATGGCTTTGCTGGCTGACAGCATGTCTCCCAAAGGGGGGTAAAGCATGGGCTACTCTAATCAGATGTTCATTCGGAGAAAAATGAACTTTCTGTCATTCAAGTCCTTGCGGGTACTGCAAAGAGAACAAAAGAATACAGTCATTAAAAAAAAAGTCACTGGCTACTGACCTGCCTGTCAATAAGCATTAAAGAAATGTGATGCTACTGCTGAGAAACTACCAAATTTGTTTTAAAGAGCAATGCTAATGTCAAATACGAAGTCAGGATTGGTGTTGATCTGTAACAATCATGTTGGAAATCAAGAGACTTTTGGTTTTTTTGTAAAGGAAAAGTCCTCCACAACAGATACTTGCATTAGCAAGGGAGAAAATCTGCAGCTGAAATAGGGAGAGAATAGGAGAGAGGGAAAAAGGAAATTTTTCATTCTACTCACTTTGGATATCCTCACAGTTCACAACAGCAATTTTGAAACTGGCAATAAACCCTGGGAAAGAATGAGCGTATTGTCAGAATAGTTTGGGATTTTTTAAGAGGTACATTCACTCTGACTCAGGGAGAAGCTGGAGTCTGAAGTGAAGGGAGAGCAGCAAGCACCAGCATACTTAAAACTCTTTTGATTTGGAGGCTTTGCTACTGTATTTTTCTAGGAAGGAACTGCAAGACCTTCAGAAGCAGTGCACACACCAGTTCTGTTTCTGCATAATTAAATTCATAACCTGTTTCAGAAAAGAAGAAGATCTTTGAGGTCTCACTTCAGCTTTTACTGTGTTTGTTGTACATTAGAAATACCCTCCTAGCTTTTCACACACTTCTAGTCAGAAGACTACTGTAATTCTGTAAAGACTGTGCTGTTCTGGCTAGGTGGTTTTGCCATAAACTCTTCTTAATGCCTTTTCATTCAGTTCCTCTCTCCTCTGTCCTTCACTCCAGACTACTTCTGACTTCTGCAGTATGAAAAAACCCCCAACTAGTAGTGTATGTAAATCTGAATCATACTTGTTTAAAACAAGTGGGTTTTTTCACTTCTGTCCATTTTGTTGTCATGTTTGAGGCTTCTACATTTTTCTTGTATATTGGTGGTTAGCTGGAAGGACATATAGACATTAGGGCCTTTGGGAGAGATTTTTCCTGCTTTTCATTTGAAAGCAGGTCACTGCTCTTATTGATTTCTGGACTACCAGATATTTTATGTGTCAATGTCAAGGTTTAGGTCTCCTCTTGTGTTGGCATTGGTGATGAAGAATTCAGTATTTGGGTTTCATGGGGGCACACCTAGGTCATTTTGCCATTAAAATTACCAGGGAATCAGAAATACTGTCTTGTTTTCAACTGAAAAATCTACAGATTGTTCAAATACATTTAGAAAGGCAATTTATATAATTGCTTTGTGTGCTAGTGTTTTGGTTTTTTTTCTTTTGTATTTCCAGGAAAGGCTTAACAAAGGACTTCTTTTTATTTGCTTCCTATTTCATAAGAACTAGGCTAATTCCTGGAATGTCAATATTAGTGTTATCTATTTTACAGAAAAATAATTGAGATTGAGAGAGAATGAGTTATGATGTAATTGAGTAATTGATAATGAATGTTGACAAAAGTGTCCATGGGAAATACGTAAAACTATTAAGGTGTGTAGGAATTAAATGGTGTTTAAGATTTGTATAATCTGTCTGAAATACAGAAAACTTTAAAGAATTGTGCTAAATATTCAGCTAGAAATGTATCATTTTCTCTCCAGCCCTTATTGTAAATGTTAAAAGTAATTTGGACCCACATTTGAAAGGAAAGTTCATGTATTTTTACAGCATCTTGTATATTAAAAGGTTAAAATGTTTGTTATTTTAATATTACTTGAAAAATATCTTGATAAAGCTTATAAACCTAAATGCTATTTTGGCTGGGAAAACTATCTTTCCCCTTTTGAGCAGCACTGAATATTTTGCAACATCCAGAAGTGCACACCAACAGCAATCTCTTTGAGAAGAGATTCTCAGAAGATTCAGATCCCTTGTACGTGCTCAAACCTAGAACGTAGAAATACAAACCACAAAACAGCTTGGGTGGGTTTACTAATGACAACTGTTGTTTTTTATTTCCCCTCCTCACTTTCCCTGCCTGGAGGCTGCAGCAGAAACCACATGACCAGACAAATGCCTTTCAAATAAATTCTTAATTTAACCTCCTGTTTTTGAAAACAGACACAAAACTAAGAACACCCTGAGCAAACTCAAATATTTCCAAAGGTGAACATGGTTTTGGTGGGATCAAAATGTACTATTCCTCCTAAGCACAAACTAGTATGTTGCAAAATGATAAGTAAACCTAATATTTGTATTTATAAATTAAAAAGAAATCCTTGTAAGCAGTATAGGAAATGGTCATTCAGCTATTGAGGTTGAATGAAGTTTGCACATGCAGTGTGTTGAACTTCTAGTTTCAAGTTCATGCAGAAGAGAAACTACTTCAACAATTCCGTTCAGGTATGGAGGTAGAAATGAACACATTCTTTTTGACTTTCTGAGCTTGGCTTTGACTTGGCTAGTTTTGTACTATAGGAGCAAACTTGTTCCTTATCAGTTTACCTTGGCCCAGACTTCACTTTCTCCAGTAGAAATGGGTTAAAGTTACCATTCAGGTACTCCGTAAAAAATCTTTGTGGTTGGATTGATTCTTTTGTTGTGTTCTTTCTCTACTGCTTGGGAAGGACCTCTCACAGCACCTTTGCTTTAGAAAGTCCAACAGCAGGGTAAACTCTGCCTACCTTTAGCAGTTGTCTGTACCTTCTTTCATTCCCTCCTAAGCAGATTTTATTCGCTCGTAACCAACAGTGCCCAATGGTCTGCTCTTCACAGTCACAGGCTTTGAAAAGTGTCCCTACACTGTGCTTGAGGTATGCATCTGTACTCAGGCAAGTGGCTTAAGGGCAGATGTAATTATTGCAGAGTTTTCTGAAAATCTGAATTTGAACATTCTGGACACTTTTAAACATTGTTAGCTTTTGTCCTATATTACCTTTTAACAATAGCTGGCTTTTTTTGATGTAATCTTTCTGATGTAACTCTTCCATATTTGCCAAGGGATTGTCCTTCTTCAGCAGGAAATAAAAATGGCCCCATGGATATGGGTTCTCTAATCTTAATATTGTGTATGTAGAACACTAGAGAGAAACAGAGGAGGCAGGTTCAGCAAAGAACAAAGGAGAGCATTAAATGATTTACAAGTTCACCAGGATACCACACAGCTCTAAAGATAACCACTACCAGTCTTGTTGAAGAAATCACATGAAACCTACATCCCAGCAGTAATTACAGTGGCTAGACTGCTCTGGTTTTTGGTGTGGGAGCACAGATTCTTCCACCAATCCTATTCCAGCAAGGCAATGTATTAGGACTTCTACTCAGCTGAAGGGGAGAACAAAGACAATTACTGTCCTGACCCATGAACTAGCATTGAGATGTTTTCATATGGTGTTAAATGTATTCCAAGTGTTCCTGTTTATTGCTGAGTTGTCTTATTTATGAAAGTGATTATATGTTTTGTGTGTTTTGTAACAAAAGCCCTATGAAACCCAAAATCTAGTCTCCCTAAATCTGTAAAATTTACCAGTAGCTAATCAAAACTCTAGAACATGCCTTTGCCATGTTATTGATGAAGGTGCAAAAACTAGGTATTAAGTGATGCATTGGCATGACTATGGCATGTTGTCAGTGCTTTTAAGACCTTTCCTTTGCAGGTCAGCACCTCAGTGTGTTCTGTCAGAGTGGTCAGGCAGCCACTTCATTTTTCCCAACAATGTGTCTCCCTCTCCTCCTGTAGCTTCATAGATGCTCTAAACCCAGCAGGAGTATTTGTTCTAACTGCTCTGTCAGTCCACCAAACAAATATGCAATATGAAGTTAGAGAATAGAGAAAAGGGATTTTAGGACTTTCTACTCGTACCCTGAGTGGGGAGCTGGTAAAAGGTGATGCTTTGGGAAAGCATTCCAGGAGACAGTGGACTGGCCTGAGGAATAAGGGACTCTGGAGCTAAGTACTCCAATAAAGGTTCTGGGTTTTGCTTCAAGCCTCTTAATGTAAACAGGAACGTGTTTGGTGTGTAGGTAAGCTGAGTGAACTTTTAATGCACTCTAGCGAGTTTGTGGCTCTCTGTCACCATAAATGCATGGATAATGTTCTTTCATTTAACCTGTTTTTGGTGATAGTTTCAGTTTGACTCATTATTGCTCACAAAAAGACTTACAGTAATGGAAATTTTTGCAGTTATGACAGATGTTATGTAATCTCATCAGTCATTTTGCATTTGCAATGTGTAACTTTATTTTTTAATGGTTTGAATTCTTTATAGACACATTGTCAAAAGTTTCATATCAAATTTTGATTATAAATCATTACAAAAACCCAGTAAGTTGCATGAGGCTGGCTGGAAAAGTTCATGGAAAAAGCTTCTGGCAAGAGAATACCTTAGGACATATTTTATGAGCTTGTCCAGGGGTAGCATGTTTTTGGAAAAAAGATAATTAAAGTCGTTAGGAAAACTGAAAGACAGACAATTTGTTTTGAGTAGCAGCAGAGAAAAATATCCATATCTAATGAAAAGTGGTTCAATTTTACGAAGTTTTCCTTTTAATTGCTCAAAACATTTTGAGACTGTGTTGCCTCAAGATAAAAATGGAGGTTGAGAGATTTTTCTTTGATGCAGGAGGAGAGAGGCAGAGACAGAGGAAGAAAAGGGTAGTGAAGACTTTTGCAGAAAATATTTGGCATCATAAAATCAGTTTTATATGAACCTCCTTGTCTGAATGAGTACACAATACTTTCATATATTTACCATTTCAAATGTCTGCATTTGAGTGAATGTGACTTTTTATGCTTCTTTTTATGTCTGGTCTCATTTTTTGACATTAAACATTTGTGTTGTATGTGCTTTGTATGTGTTGTATGAGTTTTGGAAAGTATATCTCAAGTACAGTGAGAATGGTGGTTCTGTGAGGCTTGCTGAGGTTACCAAAGTTCTGTGTCCTTTGGATCAGATAATTTCATGTCTTTTTTTTTTTTTTTTTTTTTTTTTTTTATTTTTTTTTTTTTTT
>VZRX01009012.1:28059-42002 GCA_013398075.1 Notiomystis cincta | reverse complement strand
CTTCCTTCCGCGCCTTCCTTCCGCGCCTTCCTTCCGCGCCTTCCTTCCTTCCCCCAGAGTCTTCTTTTGCTTACTAAATCTAAAGAAAAAGAAGTGCTGGACAAAGCACAAAGAGTTTGGTTTTGAACTTTTGAACTCGTGGCAAAGCACTTCTTGTTTATTTGCAAACCAAAGTAAATTTGCTTTCATTTTCAATCAAGAAATAAATTTTCTTACCAGTGCTCAACCCCTGGTAGCAGGTAGTGGCAAAATATCTGAGCTGTCACAAGAAACAAGATTTCATCTGGGCATGCATGTCATTGAAAATTAAAACATTTTTAAGTTTAAGGGGAATGAGCCCTGGAATGACCTCTTTAAAACAGCAATGGCGAGAGCAAACAGGGTTGATTTAAAGAGGACATTTCATTGGTTCATGAACAGGATTAGAGGGCCCAGCTGCCTTTTGCAGTAGAAGTCTGACATCAGTCATGAATAATATGGAAAGACATATTTGAGATCAGTGTGTTCTCAGTCATAATAGTTCTGATTCTGCCTCATCTGTTTTTTCCCAAATCTTCTGGTTTGGGATACCATTTTCACTGAGCTGATGACATGCTAGACTCACAACTTTTGTGATCTGTATATAAATGCATTCTCACAAAGGAACAAGTTCTGCACAGCAGGATCAGAGCAATTCTTCAGTCCTCAGTTCTGTCAGCACAGAGCAGATTTCTTTCTCTGCTGAGTATGAAAACCCATAATCAAGGGATAGGCTGGTCTGTAAGACTATTTGGCCATGAAGCAAAATACAGTCATTCTGTATAAATGGCATTCAGAACTATCTGATGCTTCTGCTTCGGGTATTTGAAGGAAGATTCTATGAAAAATAGGGGGTTTAAGTAACATCTCTCTTTTATGAATGAGTAATAACGTCAAAAGTTGAATGTGCCTAATTAAAGTATTGATTCCTTCGGTTTAGTCACAGGATGATAGAAAAGTTGTTTGGAAGGAACCTACAGAGGTCACCTACTCCAGCCTCTTGCTCAAAGTGGGATGCATTTGACAAGTATTTGACATTTTCCTGTGCAACATCCTTGTCACTAAACCAGAGAGACATGGATTTGATGGATGGACCATGCAGTGGATAAGGAATTAGTGGGATGGTCATATTTGAAGTGTTGTGGTCAATGGCTTGAAGTGGAGCCCAGCAATAAGTGGTGTTCCTCAGGGGTCTCTACTAGGACCAGCACTAACATTTTTTTGGCAACATTGTCAGTGGCATTGAGTGCACTCTCAGGAGGTTTGCTGACAGCACCAAGATGTTTGGTGCAGTCAACACACTGCAGGGAAGGAATGCCATCCACAGGGACTTTGACAGGCTTGAGAGGAGGGCCCATGCTAACCTCATGAAGTTCAACAAGGCCAGGTGCAAGGGCCTGCACCTGGATCAAGGCAATCCTGAGCACAAATACAGGCTGGGCAAAGAATAGATAGAGAGCATAGGTACAAGTTTAAATTGAGAAATCTGACTCTCAGACAATCTCTGTTGGATTTCTTTAAAACATAGGGAGGAGTAATTTCCTGTATGAAATATTCACTTAAAATACCTACTGCCAGACAAAGTAAATTACCACTAATAGGTAGGTAAGTTTCCTACAAATGGAAAGGAAAAAAACCCACATTTTGTATTCAAGATATTTAATCTATGCAACATCCTGCCAAATGAAATTTAATTGTACAGTGTAATTGAAAAGATTTTGAAAAGATTGTTGCATCCAATTGTACTTATTCTAGCAGGATGCAGTTAAAATAACTTCATTCATTCTATATTCTTCTCAATATGTTAGGTTGGGATTATTATGGAAAGAAGGAAATATAAATCCCTTCTATAAATCTCTTCACTTTCCCTTAGCCTGGGCAAGAGTTAGTTTTTAATTTTCCCACAGATGTTTTCTGTGCCAAACTTCATGCAGGTGAAGCACCACAGGTGTTTGCACATTTATAGGCTTTGCAAAATCTATGATGCTCCTCTTCCTTTCCTGTGCATATTGAAGCCATAGCTGAGTTCAGCTAGAGGATCAATTAAAAATATCAGCTTGTAACTTAAAATATAAAAAGAAGCATACAAAATATAAAATGAAAAGTGGAAGTAAACTTCCCTTTCCAAAAAAAGAAAGTCCTTTGTCTGATGAAATATAATGTATCTGAGTGTCTTAAGCATACTAACAGAAACAGATGTAATTCTTTAAACAATGCAGGCCACAAACTAAATTTGATAATTCTGTTGTGAGCATGGATTGCATGATGTATTTGCATTATCTGAGACAATTTCATAAATGAGCAGAGACCACAGAAAAATATCTGAGTAGGTACAGAGATAAAATAATGAGAGATTTAACCACCTCAAACTTGCAGGTTTTAACAGCAGCAAACTGATGAATTGTCCCCCATTTTGCAAGTGTGAACCTACAAACCTTGGTAAATAGGACGTTGGTAGATTGATTTGGTTCATGATATGCAAAATGAGGAAGAATGATCCTATTTAGATAACAAATGCCTGAAGTTTCTGTCCAAAATTCAGACCTTATTTTTTGAGGTTCAATAGCATACAGTGATCATTCTGAAATGATGTGCACTGCTTTATTTTCACTACACTTCTGTCTAGAACTAAAAAGAATGAGTGGCAAAAATGGTGGTTGTTCTGACATAAGCAGCAGAACAAATGGCAACCATCTTACTGGAATGACTCTTTTTCATTCAGTTTTGCAGATCCAGAAAGACCTTGTACTGTGAGTAAAATTCACAGAAGTAGAAATATTTAACTGAACTGGGTAAACATAAAAATTAGTTTAACTTGGATAATTCTAAAGTTATTAAAAGTTAGACATATAAACAAAAATTAAAATGTCAAGGCTTTGTATGTTGCTTCTTTTATAGTAAATATTAGATAATCTTATAATATCTGTGGAAATTACTGATAGCTTCAGTGAATATATTTTAGGCTCAACATAAAATCAACTTGGTCAACACAAGACACAATTTTAGTCATCTTCAAGGACATAAAAGCTAACTCACTTATTGGTAGTAGTCAAAATAAATTTTGTGTACTTATTCAAAGTGATATGAATAATAAAAATACTTATGTAATTCACAGATATGAAGAAAAAATAAAGAGCTAATGATTTCACAGCTGTGGATTTCGAATAGTAAAATATCTTCTGCACATCTTGTTAATGGAAGTTCTTGGAAGTACTTTTAGAGGAGAGTTCTGCTTTTTAAAAATTCAAATATGCTTTTGTTCCAGGTGGTAAATGTTCATTCATTTAGTTATCTAGTCTAGCAAGAACTGCATACCAAGAAGGAAAAAGACAGAAGAATGCAAACAAAATGTAGGAAGTCAGAAACAGATATTCAAGGTACAAATATTTTTGGTTTTTTAAAGAAATGTTTGGAAAAATAATAAAATCCATTCACTTTATTAGTAAAGGGGCCCATTTTTTGTTTTTCTTGGCTCTTCAGAACCATTCACAAGTGAGTTTCAGAATCACTGCAAATTCAGATTTCTGCATTTCCACCAGTGTTGTGTATGATGAAATACCTTCTAGAGTTTAAAGTTTGTCAGGACTGCCAATATGTATTTGCTATTTTTTTAGTTTGAAAGAGGATTAGCAAAGAAATTTACCTCCCTGATTATTTGAATAAAGTCTGACACCAGATTTAGCTACGATATGAGTAGTTCTACACTTTATTCTACATCTATTCATATTCAGGTTCCATTTTAGTTCCAATATATTCTTTCACTACTTATTTTTCAAAGATTCATACACTTGCCAATTAATATAATATATTCTTTCTTATTCACACACTTGTGAATTAACTATCAATATATTCTTTCTCAGCAGATGATGGCAAACATATCTTTCCTTTTCAAATTACTGTCGGCAAAAGGTTTCTTTAATTATAACTTCTAAGTAAACTCCTGGTAATAACAATAACCAGCTAAATAAAACATTCCTGTTCTTTAGCTTCAAAATTGTCTCTCAGCTGGCTTGCATGTACTGTATGAGTCAGATTAAAAAAAAAAAAAAAAGATGTGCAAGTTCTTTGACTCAGGCTATACAGCATATGATTGAAGTAAAGAACATTATCTGCTTTGTTCACTAGGAGGTTTTATTATTATTATTTCTCTCTGGTCTTCTACTTTTCTGCTCCTCAAATAAGGCTAATTACAAAGGAAAAAAAGTTGAAACTGGTAGAGAGAGATCCTTTAAAGCCATTCCTTTTGCAGAATGGAACAAAAGAAAGTACCAAGGGCATGGATAGGCCTTGAAAAAAAAGAAAAGAGAAAAACCATCTAATGAGGATGCTGAGATAAGTGCTTGTGAAGAAAACTGGCAAAAAAGGGCTTTTAGTCTAAAATCCATAAATAAGTGGGCATTAGATGGGTACTAGAACATTTTTAACAAGAGAGGCCACCAAACTGTATCATCCTATGCAAGAGCTACTACCCTAAAACTCTTCTTCTTAACAAGATAAGGGTTTCTCTCTTTGAAATATTAATTTGAAAAAGATATACTTGAAAATTAAGGAGTATTATTCACATCTGTGAATCCATTATAGGGGAAGACACCATCAAAGCTGCTTTAGATATAATTATGAATGCTGTAGATTTTCTAAAGGTGAAAGATCCTAAACAGTATGAAGAAAATGTTCACACCATATCATGGTTCAGACAGGATTTGACCTCCAGTCTCTCTTTGGGTCTTCTAGTCTGTGCTAAAGAAGAAGCATGCACAGCATCAACTACAGAAGAGTTTAAGAATCAAATCATTTGCCCATCCTCCAAACCTATTTCTTAATACTCCCGGGTAATTGGGCACTCAGACGTGCTTGATATCCATAGATGTGCAGGTCAGGTGTTTGAGGCTCGGTCTAATTATCAGAGAATGACTGCCAGCTAAGCATTGTCCATTTCAGCTCTCAGTGCTGCTCTTGTAACACATAAAGGAGAAAAACAAATCTGAAAGGCAGAGAAGATAAAAGGACAGAGAAAAATAAACTATAGGACCTGATCCAAAGACTGTAGAAGTTAATGGAAAGTCCCATTAGCTTCAGTGAGGTTTAGATTAATCTTGATTTTTAACAAGACTGGCAGTCCTTTATCCTGTCATGCATTAGATCTCCTTTCACCCATGTGTACCACGAAGTTTGCATTTAGTACCAGTGATCTGATTTTGAACATGTTCTGACAAACTAATGAAATCAGTTGGGAAATTATTTGATTTAACTTTGAGGGTTTTTAGAAGTTTCTCTTAGTATGAGATTTTAAAGGCTTTGAGAAAAGGTTACAGTACAACAGCAATAGTCCCCAAAATATTATATTATTATTGTTATTTTTATTATTATTATTATTATTCACAACAACAACAACAATGACAACAACAACAACAACAATAACTTGTAAATCCCATGGCTAAAAATCTGATGTTTACACTTTCTTTGAAGCATTTTGATTGTGAATTTTAAAAGTAATAAAATATTTAGTGCAGATTTATTAGCAGTTTCTTAAATATGTGGTACACTATTCTGCTTCTTTCTTACTCACTTTTAGTCCCACTTCTGGCACATGTTCTGTGCCGCAGATGGACCAAGAAAATACACATGTGTCTAGTGATCAGGTGTTTGAACTTGATTGCCAGCTAGCAGCTTTTGGTGAGAGAGAGGATTCACCCACAGGTGTCCTACACATGGGAGAGTAATTTTTTGGCACTAACTTTTCACAGCAGGTTACCTGTGTGGCTCGTAGCCATTGGCCATTTTATGTCACTTGCTGCAGCATTTCCTAGATTCTATGTGAATGATGAACAAATATAGCAGGATACTTCCAAAAGGTCTGGTACATGTCCTGCAAAAATTTAGTTTTATTTATTATGATTTACAATTTGACTTTCTGAGTAGTGAAGCTGAACTAGTATGTTGGGTTTTCTTTATATCAATGATTTTCTTTTTTGGTCAGGGATTTTCCTGAACCATCACTCATAAAACTGATGTTTTACAAGTTTTTGATGGTCTAGATAATATGATAATGTCATCTTCATAAAGATTAATAAACCAGCTGCAGCTGCAGAAGAGATGGTAAGAGGTTTTCTTGTGCTAGATTCAAGCTAGAGAGATAATAATGTTGCTTACTTGTGAAACAGTCTTTTATTTTGCTTTACAAGGCGCACATAGTATCAGTGAAGCATTAGTTGTAATTCCATAATTAAATTCTGTTGATACTTGCTTTAAAAGCAAAATTATAATCCATCTTTTTCACACATTAAAAATTGAGTTCAGTCTCTGAATAACGCTGTAACTCTTCAGAGGACACTTGAATTTTCTTTATCACATTTTAAGAAAAATAATTACTGATTGTAGAAGAGAAAATTTATATAAATGCACTCTTATTGATACTTTGCACAGTTTTCTCACATGTCTTCGAGTTCAATTAGCTAAATAACTACAATTCTCACAAACTACAGACTTCATAGACTGAAATAGTGTCTTTGATGCACTGAGTATCTTGAAATAAATATCTGGCTAGATGTAATAACAAACACATTGGTGGAATGTGGTGTCAGCGATCAGTGTATCTGTATGCTTGTTACACTGAGAAATTTCAAACTTGTGATAGAGCCCTCCCTTCTCCCCTGTATCTAAATGTCAGCTGGAGTTGGTGTAGAATGGCAGCACCCAGAAGGAGCAGCCTTTGGGTCTGGTTTTCACCAGGTGGGGAAGAGAGATCTGCAAAAGTTGCTGCACTGCGAAGGAGCCCAGTTACTGCTTTGTCATCACCTCTGCCCATGTCAGGAGTGCTGGAACCTCTCTGACATCTTTCTCTGCTTAACGTAAACACGGGGCAGCTGGTTGAGGAGTCACCAGCCCAATGTTCCCTACTACAGAGGGAAATTCCTTCAATATACAGATTATGTGGCCATGAAATGGCCTTCTGTTATTAGACAATTCAGACAGAAGATAAGTTATTAGAGAGTAAACATTTTATTATAGGAAGGGAAAAATTTTCTTTTTATTAATCTTTCATATAAGTAAGCAAGACTATAAATTGTCATCTTTACCCAGGTCAAAACCAGAGCTAGCAAGTTTAGCTAGTTCAATGCAGAAAAATAGCTTTTTTTTGTTTAATAAAAATGCCAAGTAAGGGGAAATAGGCTTCTAAAAACATAATAGAACATGTCAAATATGTGTCTGCAGAGAAAAACTGATCACAGAAAATTAATAATTTCCAAAAATATTTTACTTCTGTAAAAATATGTGGAAAATGTGCAGGATATATGAATTAAAATGTACACCGAAGCTGTTGTTTAAATTACAATGCCTATTCCTTCAATTCATTGAGAAGAAAAAATGATGGTATGGACCATTCACTTAAGAGTTGGACTTGATCCTTCTGGGTCCCTTCCAATTCAGACTGTTCTGTGATTCTGTGATTCTGATATGAGGTTGAATGAATGAGTGACAAAAGTGGCCTTGCTGGAAGCTTGGTTTGATTCTTAGCTGTAGCCTGGCTGGTTAATGAAACACAGTTTTGGAAACAAACAGAAGTTCTCTCAGAGTAAGAACCAGACTGTGTTTAGTACTGCACTTTGTGCTCTCATGGTAACTCAGATAGCAAGCTCACATATTTGATGCCAGATCCCCTAAGTACCCACTGTTGGCTCACTTTCAATCTCTTTTTTGGTGCAAAACAACTGGTTCCCAACGAGAAAGCTTCAGCTGGAAATGCAGAACGTATGGAAGAATTGCCCAGACCTTTGCGGTTCTTTTAAGCCTTGAAAGGGCAGGCCAGTAAATCTGTCGGAGGCACTGTCATGCAAGTCTCAGGAGTGTGCCTAGATCTAAACAAATATACAAGTCCCATCCTTGCTGGGACTGTGCTTAGGCCTATCAAGATGAAAGTAAAGAGCAAAGAAATTCTGTGTCTTCAGGAGTGTTGGCTTCAAGGCAGGGGAGCCACTTAAATCTCAAGGCTTCATCAGCTCATAAATGCTTATGCATTTTGCTTGTGCAGAGAGTTCAGTCCTGACTGAGCCACTGAGATTCTCATAGAGTGTGCTGGGAGATGATAAGATGTGTGAAATCACAAGAATCACTTCATGTTTAATCCTGAAAAGGCCTCTCATTGCTGAATGCAAAAGCAAATGAGCCCAACAAACCTCTTAAAGTGAGTTGAATGCAATGGATATCAGTTTTGAGTGAATGTGGGATGACAGTGGGGACACAACTGGCTTTAGCCATTTGTCTTTGGGGTGGCAACAAAGAGTCCATAGACATGCTCATAAAATACTCCAAAAAGATGTAAGATTATTAACCACTTTTTCTTGGTGCAACAAATTTACAATGGTGTGCTGGAACAGATTCATTGTGTCCAGGCATAAAGAAAATCTACATATATGTACGATTTACAATTCTAAACTTGAATTTAGAGATGAGTCTGCTTCATTCTAGTTTTTAGAACTAAAAGGATCCAAATTGTATAGCCTGTATAATATTAATGGCATCTCTCTGGGAAGACTCTTGAAGGTTTATTGCCGAATCTAATGTAAGCAGAATTTTTAGACCTAAGTTTCACATTTTAGTTGTTATTAAAGGACTGCAATAAATACTGTTTTACCTGCATTCAGATTGATTGCTAAAATAGCAGTAGGAAAGCAAAAATGAGGGAACAAGGCTAAGATTGAGTGGCAAAATGAAACAAAGAGGAGGGTTGTGCAGATCTCTTCCCACCTGTACTGCAAATCTTCAGTCATCACTGCGGTTGAGTCTCTGCATCTCAAAGAAGTTGGTTGTGATGAGATATTCAGACCTAGGACCACTTTACTTCTTTTAACTGACTGTGCAGCTTAATCTGCAAATAGTTACATGAGTAAACATCATTTGTGGAAGCAAACTGTGTCTGTGTGCACAAGCTGTTGGACCAGAAGCATCATATGGATAACAACACAGCTCTCGTAGTAAGTGAAAACAGGAACCAGGGAGACAGAAACTGTTTCCTGAATGGCATTTGGCTTGAAAACTCCAGGAGTCACAGTTCTTATGTATAGCACTTCATAATGAAAATATATCTTCCAAGAATGTAGTACTGTATTTATCTACAGGTGCTCAAAATACGTACAGAACATATAGACTAGATTTTTTATTTGTTTATGTACCAGTTTACAAACATTATAGGGCCAAAAGTATACGTACATTTATATACTATGCAAGCTGCACTTGCAGTCAGTGAATCACTGCTTAGTCAGGCTAACATATTTAGCTGAGCTTTTATGCTTTTGTATATTCAACCAAAGGTTTGAGAATATCATTGTGGCATAGGAGATTTTCACTGGCCATCCAAATAGGGCTACTTTGAAAATAGAATTTGCATCAGCGTTAGCCAGTATGGTAGGACAGAAAGTGAAAGAAATGCCCTGTTCAAGGGGTCTGAACAACTTCCTCTTTTAAAATTTAATGTGTCTTAATTATGTATGACATTTCAGGGAGTGAGAGTTGTTTGTAGCCTATGGCAATGAGTTACTGAAATGAGACAGAAAAAAAATGTGTCAGCATATCAAATTACACAGATATTGGTAGCCTAGATGTATTTGCTAGTTTGGAAAACTATGTTTGATGTTGTGAAATTAAGGTATTGCACACTGGGTTTAGATAGCAGTACCACATTTCTTTTAAAATAACAGTACTGAAGTAATGGGATGAAAAGAAATGTAATTCCTATCTTGTGGCAATACCGCAAAGAGAAACAATAAATAAAATATCTTCTTATAATTTATTCTGGAGCTAATAAAAATGATGATAGAAATACTGACATGCATTTCACCACCACCACCCCGCCCAAAAAAAGCAACTTAACAACCTTCTTCTCATTCAACAAAATAAGAGAAAAGCTTATTGAGGATTATATGCTGTGTGTAAATATTTTATTTGTTTTTCCCGTTCTTTGGTAGGACATCTTTCTCTAATAGTGATCTTAGCTACAGAAAGTCAAAAGGAACTCTTCCTTCACTTAGGGGAAGGATCCTCAGCATTGTTATTTTTTTAATTTAATAATGCTCTATTTTACAGTATGTTGGGTGTTACATATTAGCTGTATTTTTACAGTATGTTTGGTTGTTATTTTTATATCTTTTGATCCCATGGAAAGGGAAACTGTCTTTCTCACAGCCAAAGACAAGCTGTTGAAATAGCTGCCAGCAGAATTCTGATGTTAAAAAAACCCCAACAAAACCAACCAAAAACCAGCCAAAAACCATCTTACAGACAAGAAATGGTTGAACCAGTGGGAAATCTTTTGACATTCCTCCTGCCCTACCCACTTGAGTGCCTGTCTCCTCAAGTGTGAGGTTCGTGAGTATTGACCAGCCAAATTTACCAATAGTATCTGAGGAAGATTTTCTCCTAGCACCTCTGCTTTTTTAAGCACATAATGCTTCCTGTCCTTTTTTATGTTACTGTAATCTCCATTGTCCATTGTGGGGGAATCTGGATGAGAATTTCTCAAGGTCTCAGGACCCACTGCTGCACAGTGCAGGATGATCCATCCTAAGCCCAGGTAAACCATTCTCATCTGTGCTGGCACATGTTGTAGTTAGGGATTTGCAGTCCTGCAGCCCAGCTCAAGGTTAAATCAGTTAGCTACATATGGTGGTCTAATGGACTCAACATTCCAGTTTATCAACATGTAAAAGCAATGGCATTTATCCTAGCAAGCAAAAATTTAAGGTGAGAATAGCAGTTTCTACAATATATACAAACATTGGCTAGAATATATGTGTGCTTTAGTGTTTTCTTTTCACTGCTTCCTCTGTTTGGAGTTCTCCAGTTTGTGTTGTCCATATTCAGTACTGCAGTAGCTTCATATTCACTATTCTTATAGGAGACTTTGGAATTCATTGGAAAACACTAATAAATGTCATTCTTCTTGACCTATTTTTTAGATTTTGTAGCATCTTCTAGCTCATAGTTCTCATTTGTTTTTAATATAAATTAATTTTAATAAATTTTAATTATTCTAACAGTTTCCAGAGCACTTCACATTTTCTCTGCAGAAGTAGTGTATCTTGTTCTGGGGTATTAGTCATGGTTCAATATGCAAACTATGAGTGCTTTTAATTTCAGTGACAGGTAGTACTTCACACTTAACAGAGGTTTCTCTCTTCTAACGTTTTGGAATGCTAATGCTCTTCCAGTCAATTATATCTGTACTGAAGTATTCTCTCCTCTTCTCGTTAGGTTCTACCATTTTATCCTTGTGCCTTCCATCAGTGTGTTAAGCTGACTAATGTCTGTTGTGTTTGCTCTTGGACTCCAGAGAGGCAGCAGTACAGTGTTCAGTACAGTGCCTTTCTTTTGAGAAGGTTATATTAGGAAGCTCAGAAGTATCTATTCTAGCTTGAATAGGCAGACATGAGGTTCGTGATGGTCTGTAGTTCCTCAAGATGTGGTGAAATGAAGAAGCACTTCATAATCTGCATTTTCTGTACAGATAAGTGAGTCCTGATTGTTGAAAGCTCCACTGAACCAAGCAGAAAATTATTGTCATCATCTTTATGTGTGGGCATTAGGTCATCTTATGTGTTGATAATCCTTGTGTGAGCAAATGAATGCCCTAACTTTTGATACTCAGTGGCAAGCCAGAACAAGGCATGGAGAACAGTTTTATGTGCCTGGTATATGGTAGCTGGGAAGAAATTCTGCAGTATTTTGTATTGTTGATGTCATACATGGTTTATAATATTGCTATAGCAGTCTAACAACCACATGGTTAATGCAATTTTGGGGAGCAGGTCATGTTTTAGCAGGATGGAGAAGTCATTTATGCAGCTGAAGATAATGTTCAAAGGACCAGTAGGCAAAATGTTAGCATTAGCTTGCTAAACTACACACCAAGCCTGTCAGTTGTAGAATGCAAGTCATGAATTATGTGGTTGTACAGACAGTGGTTTCTTTATGATATGTATGTTTATAAAATGCTTCTCACTCTTTAATGGATTAACTACAGAAGTGTTCCACTTTGTCTTTAACTGAATGTCCCAGCTGAATGAGAGGAACTCTAGTAATGGAAGAAGTAGCAGTAAGAGCTGCAAACTGTGCAATAGCTATAAAATCTTACCAAAAAGATATTTTTGAGAGACTTTGGGCATGTGCTGAAATTAAATGACAGCAAATGGCATTTAGTGAAGTTATTGCTGTTAAAAGTGAAAATCATCATAAAACAATGCTGTTGGTTCTTGAAAACAACAGCAAAAATCTCTCTTCAATCTTTAACTGTTCAAAAAGAAAATTTGAACACAATATGAGAGGAAAAGTGACTACACTTTAGGCATTTATACTGCATTCATCTCTATCATATGGAACAATTTCTGTGTTCTCTATTACACGTAATAAATTAAAACAACAGAGCCTGGTTGTGACAAAAAGTAGCAAAATATCTGTGAGGATTGTTTCTTAACAGTGAAAAAGGAAAAATGGTTCTTGCTTGCTTAATCTCCCTAGCCTTTTTTGTCTACAAGGACATGCATTTCTTCACTCTTTTTACCATGTCATCTTCCTCCTCAGTCCCTGTTAATGTCTTCTTCTGGTCTTATCCTGCTGTGACTGAGCATTACAAAGTTTTTCACGCCTCCATGCGTAAGTCCATCAACCAATTAGTTTTCAGAGCACATGATACATATAGATGGCATGGCAGTGGGTTCAGACCTAGGTCAACATACTCCAAGCTTTCAGTCAATATGAAAAAAGTATAGGTCTGCATTATCAGTGGTATCGATTTAGAGAGTGGATTGTTCATTTTTGCTTCTTTTTCAAACTTACTCCCAGCTGTGACCACCACTGTTATTCTGCTTTTTGTCTCAACATTCACCACAGAATTTCTCACTGTGACAAACACTAATTTTAAACAAGCACCTGAAATGTATCAAAGTATGGGTCGCATATTGACTATTTATGGAGGTTTGTTGCATATCTTGCATACCCATCTTTTACAACATTCCAGTAAGATATCCAATTTTTCCATCTAATCACCTTCTATTTTCCTTTGAAAAAGTTTGGAAGACTTGTTGATGAGGACTTTTGAGGGAAATATGCCTCAAAAATATGTCTTGCTTGTAAACTAATGTAGAACATTATGGATAATGTATTTTAATTGGAGTAAAAAGTCAGGTTTTCAAAGTGTAAATTGAAATAGTCAGGGATCAATTATTATCAATTGTGTTTAAGGGAGATTGAAGCAAATATGAATAAAACAGTGGGACATTCCTAAATTAGGATGGACCAGTCTTGGCATTTTGGTGGAGGCAATGTTCACTTTATAAATATACTGAGGATTTGGAATCAAGTGCATCTCAGCAGAAAAAAGGAAAATGCTTTTCCGAAAAATCTGTTCTTTACAACATTAGGAGACAGGAAAAAGCTTTTCTGCTGGTTGCTTTGTCTTTTATTTTGTAGTAAAGAGGAACATTATATCTGCACAGTCTCTTTAATTTTATTGAGCATGCTAAAGCATAAATCTTTATGGCTGTGATCTACCTCTGTCTTGTATTAACTTGATTTCTTTTCTCTTGTAGAATTGCTGTTTTGTCATTATAACTAAAAGTATGCCTAGCAGTTTAAAACAAATACTCCTTTCTATTATGAAGTTTAGATATTAGAAAATTAGATGGTACTTATGTAGTTAAAGCAACATAAAAAGAGAAGCATGGACAGAGATGAAGAGGAGTGTTTGCAATTAGAAGCTACTGCCACTTTGTTCTGTTTCCTTTAATTTCTATTTTCTCCATTCTTTTACTGCTGGAAGATAAATGAGATTACAAGATCCCTTGTAAGCAGTAGAATTGAAATTATTTATATTAATTTTGAAAGAAAAATCCAGTAACTGGGATATACTGATATGAAAGCTACCTGGGGTAGGT
>VZRX01009012.1:0-28014 GCA_013398075.1 Notiomystis cincta | reverse complement strand
CCCCCCCCAATTTTTATCCATATAATAATTAACCTCTAATGATGATAGTGTCCTGCTATCACTTCAGTGGCAAAAGAAGCATAACTCAGTTTGGCCCTTCAGTACATACCATGAGTCAAAAGAGGAGGTTTGCAAATTTTTACGTTCCAAAATCTGTTGAAATCAACAGATTTACATCTTTTCTAGACAAATAATCTCTGCTGTTTCTACTCTCTTTGACAGAGGTGGAGCTATTATAATTCCATGTAATACACTGAGTAACTGTATTGTAATACAGCATACATTTTAAGATAGTTCTGCTACTACCAAAAATACAATGTTTTACATATCTTTTCCTACAGGAGTATTGATGATCAGTGACTGTGATAGAACAAAGTTGGTATAATATTTTTTTTCTGCCAATTTTAAAAAATGGCTACCCAAGATAAAAATCTCAATCCATACTTAGGCATACAAAAATTTATTAGATATTTTAAAAGTAATCATTACTCTGTGCAAGGTAAATGGATAACCAGCAGTGCTGATTGTGAGTCTCCCTGACTGAGTCGTTCAGTATAAAATACAGGTGTTTAGCTTCAGATAGCTAGCAAAACTAAAAAAAGAAAAAATGTCCTGTTTCCTTGTTTAGCCCCAACTGTATCCTGCTTCACTTAATTCTCAAATCTCAAATTCTCAAATAACAACTGGATAGTTGTTACCAGTCATCTCCAGTCTGTGTGAACATAGACAATTTTTCTTTTTGACTAAAACAAGTGAATTTTGCCCAAAGATCTAAAAAAAATGTATGGAATTGTGAGCTAGATGGGGTATCATTGTGGGAAAGATGGTCTGGATGCAGGTAACTAAAGCCTTTTTCCTTTTTCTTTTTACTTCATTTGAACTATTGACCTTGTGAAAATATTCAGCTTTCTGTGAGTTGTTTTTTTTTGTTGAGATGGGTTTGGTGCCTGAGCTTTGAAACATGTATGATCAGACCCAGCTCATCTGTGAGGCTGCTGGGTTTTCTAACTTGCCACGCTGGAAAACACACCGATCTTGGGAAATGAAGCTAATGTCTCTCAGCTGTGCAGAAGAAGTGTGAACAGCTCTGTCAAATGAGCTACCCCCATCTCCTTTTTTTCAGGCAGCATCTTATACTGGAGCAGTCACTTCACATTTGCCATTTGAGCAGCTGTGATATAACTGCTGTTTTATTGCCTATAGGAGAGTTTCTGTGAGGAATCAGAAGCTGGTCTTTCAGCTACCCTGGCTGGGCAAGGTTTTAGTCACAGGACTCCGTTACTGGTGAATGCGTAAGGAGTCCTGACAGGATTACGAGAGAACAAGAACACATAGCTCTGGCCTAAAGGTTGCTAATTGACCAAATGGTAATATGAGGGGAAGTATTTTCCAGCCTTGAACCTCTGCCCCCAGATAAGTATATTAAATGCCATCAGTTAACCCCTTGAGTGCAATGACCCAGTGCTGCCAGGGACACTCCTGGTGTCATAGACCCTTACGTGTCCTAATCAGTGATGATGTATCAAGTAGAGTCATAGGTCCAGATGAGTCCTACATGTGTTCCTTTTTTTGATGGAAAGATGTCTCTAGACTTGCAAAAGGTAAAACACAAAATTTAAAGTGCACAGCTACAGTGGCTTAAAAACACATGAAAATTGTAAAGCAAAAGAGCAGACAGGGATGAAAATAGAACAGTGTAAAGGGGAAAAATAGTCTAAGTAGTTTTGCTTTGGAATTGAGTTGAGGTTTTTTACATCTGTTTTATTGGATTTTTACTGTTTTTTCTAGATAGTTTCTGAAGAATGAATGTGCTGAGTTATCTTCAGCTTAGTTCCTTCTTGCAGTTATTCTCAGGTCATGAACATTCCTAAATTTCAGTGAAAAATATCAAAGCTATTACGTCAAGTGAATTTATGATCAGTAAGTTATATTTCATAAAAGAAGGCAGTTCTATAAGATATGTTCTATATCCAGTTCTGTAAGATATGTTTTCTTTACTTTTTTTTTTCCTATGGCATCTTTCATTTAATTTCCAGGCAGAATATTTCTGTTGTTTAGCTAGTGTCTTCCAAATTAGTGTTTTTCTGTAGTAAAAAGTTGTTAAGTTCTGTATCAATTCATGTGTGCAGAAAAAGACAGTCAGGACTTCACTTCTGTTGTCTTCAAAGATGCTTAAAGTGAAATTGTCCATTATGGGAGGTTGTTACTACCCTTCTAGTTTAGTAAATACTGGGATCTTCTTTGTGTTTACATTATGCAGGACTTCACCTCTTGCCTGAAGTTAGTGGGGTTACTCATGTAATATGGTACCAGTCAGGAGACATATCAATGGCAGACTCAGCAATGTGGAAATTGTAGTTATTTAACAAAGATTTTATCTTTACTGGCACAGAGGTATTTATATTTTACAATATGATGAGTAATTCTTTCGTTTATTATGGGTATCTTACAAATTACGTATATTTGGCCACCAGAAACCATCTTTGTTGCCTTGAGGCCCCTCACATTGTTGCATTAATGGATGAAAAATTACATTTGCCATTTCATAATTTGTGTCCATTTTTTTTCATGGTTAAGCATCAAGTCTGATAAACTTAGAAATCAGTAACTCATAAGCAATGCTGTTGACTCTTGGATGTTAAATGTGTTACACAGGCTTAATCAAAAGTAACACTTCCCATTGGAACTAATAAAATAGCAAAGTGCTGATTTTTTCAGAAAACAGAGCTAGAAGGCAAAAGTCCTCCCGAGATATGACGCTGAGACATTGTGGGTTTTGAGTGTTGCTTTTGGTCATGAGCTGGTACATTAATGGATATGGCATTCCCTTGTAAAGAGGGACACTGAAAATTGTAGGGAGGAGAGAGAGGTACTCATGCTGTGCATTACACAGCAGTGCACATCAGCAGTTCTATAGCACAGGAGGCTTTTTAGCCTTTCATATAAAAATCCTTCTTTCAAAGCACCAATCCTTCTTTGATCACGTGGCACTGCATTAACTGAGGCTGGAAGAGGCTGTTCATCAAGCTGACTCTGTGCACTTGCACTGTTTCCAGCATCCACACTCTGTGACTGTAATCTGAGCTGAGGCTTCCTACAAACTCCAGTTGCCAATCTGGCAGGTGATGTTCTAAGAGAAATTCCTCTGCCATGTGCCAGCTGCAAATCTGTCAGGCTTGTATGTGCTTGGACCCAAACTAAAAGGCAGCATGAACCTGAATTTCTCTTCTGTGTGGACAGTTGATAAGTTTGGACTTTGAGTGTTTTGGGGAGCTATACTGCTCAGTTCTCTGCCTGTGATGTTTTCTGGTGCAGTACAAATTTATATACACGCTCATAGAAGTTTTATCCTGCCTGTAACAGGTGAGGAGCATGGCAGCTGGGAATCCACACCTGAGTTCTCACGGCTGCAGGTCAGTTGCCACATTATATAGATGTGTGCCCATCACCTACAAAATGCTGTGCTGGTACCAAAGAAAAACTGGGTATCCCACCTCAAGATCATGGTCTGTTTTGCTTACAGGAGCCTGCTTAACAAGTGCATGTCCATGAGATATGTGGTTCCCTGCCATACAGCTGTTTGCAGTGGTTGGATTGGAGACATGCTAATACTGCAAATGAACGACATCATAATATTAATATCCATGTGTGATGTCCCTTTAAAGTGCAACCTCTTAAAAAGGTGTGTCTTGTCTTTGGAGTGCTAATAATATGCATGTTAATCCTGTCTTTAAAGTGCACTTTTTCTGATTAGGGAGGAATCATCACTTCAGATGTAACTAGTGCAACTGGTAGGCGGGTATTTTCTAGGAGGAATACAATTATTACCTTGCCAAGCTTTAGATGGAACCAATTCTAGGTTTGTCTTCCATAACCTCAGCTCCAGAGCTGCACAAGAGCTGCCCTGTCCAGTGTACATGTACTACCAAGATCCTCTTCATGAGGCATCAGAGCAGGCCAGTCAGAAGTCATACTTTTTATGTTTGTTTTAATTGAGTTTGGTTTCCGAATTATAATAAATTTAATTAGATTGTAGTCACTTGACCCCTAGGGGTTCACTTCTAATTTGCTCCTACTGCCTGATAACTGTTTAACTAGGTCTAGACATGAACCATTCCTGGCAGGGTTCTCCACACATTAGTTTAAGAAGCCATCATTTTTTATATCCATCACTCCTGCCTTCTTTCAATCACACCTCTAAGGTTTCCCCAATTATATGAGAGGTAGAAATTCCCTATATCAAATTGCCCTTTGCCATGTATGCCATCTTTATCCCATCACGTAGTACACATCATTCTGGACTCCCTCCTTTCTCCTGGGGGTAGTGAGGCTTGTGCCATTCCATGGACCTGCAGAATTTATGTGCATGTACTATGCCTTGCACTAACTGCAGAGCTCTTTGTCCATCACTGCTTTGCAATTCATTAACAGAAACTCACATTGAGAAGTGGGGTAGGTAGACAACCTGTAAATTCAGCAAGTTGCCTGAAACAAGGCATCTGTACGCTGTGATAGACCATGATCTACAAGACAAAGACTGCAGTGTAAATTCAACTAAGATTAGATCCCAGAGAATCCACAAAGATGATGTTATTTAGTAAGACCTGCCACAAAAGATGCTTTAATTACTGATAATATGCAAAGACAAACCAGGAGACATCAGTTCTACTTTTCCTGGAATTAATCTTTTTTTTTTTTTGTATAAGTAATATATCTTACTATTCCAAATAAAGCTGTGTGGTTGATCAGTAAAGAGTATTATCCCCAGCTTTACCACAGATTTCATTACATAGAAAGTAGCTTAAAAGATGACCTAAAATGTGAAAGAGTATTTTGTCTGCTTTTTAATCCTTTCTTGTTAAGAGCATTGTACTAGAAGGAAATATTTGACTACTGGGTCCAGTCCCTGCTAACAGTGGAGATCCCACTGTGTAATCCTTTTAAGTAACTGGCCAAGCTCCATGTGCAGAATAGCAGTGTTTTTTGCCATGCATCTTGCTCTAAACTGGGCACACTTGATGCATTACCAAGTCTAGTTGATACAATGAAATAAACACCATTTAGTAAGGTGTAAAAGTGGTTCATGTTTGCTGCTAATGCCTATTTAACCCAAACAATTAAGAGGGAAGTTTGCTGTTACAGTTCTTTCCACATTTCATTTCTTCATTTCAGGGCTAAAGCTTAGTCATGGAAAATGATTAGAAAAGCTGGAGTTACAGGAATAGTTCTAAAGCACAAAACAAACACTCAAAAAATAAAAATTGTATACATACTGTGCTAAAAAAAGAAAAAAATTATGGAACTATCATAGTTTATTTTTTTGCTTGTCCACAAATCCCTATACGCCCCTCAAAAAATGTCCAGACTTCAAAAATTGTTTCATACTACCATCATTTCTGTTTTATGTTTTTGTGTCACACAGGATGAAATTAATTTTTCTGATATATTTTACTGCTTCCTCTACCAAATGTAATTAGCAAGCATGAAGTGCTTTGTTCTTTTGTTTTCTTATTGAGTGAACAGTTGAAAAGAAAGCATTCCTCTTTCCCCCAGAAGTCTGAGTTTATTGCCTTAATTAGTGTTATTCCTAATTTATAAGTGTTAATGTATTTATTTTCTGATGGTTTATAATAGATCTTAACACACTAACTGCCATTCACTGTATTTAATATGTCTGATTATATAGTAAGAAAATAACTTTGCTATTTTACCACTTCAGTCACTGGGAAACCTTTCTTCCTTTTCTTTCTTTCTCTTTTCAGATGTCTCCCCTTGCTAATTTTAAATCTACTAGATCTGATTTCATCACATCTCTCATCAGGCTGTTCCCTGTTTCTCTCATTAATTTGCCCAATTTCTTCCTGATTTTTCAGGTTTCTGTAAACACATTTCCAGGTACACAAAATTGAAAACTGTGTGAAACATCGGGCTCTGGTTAGCTTGTATAATTATGAGATTGCAGTAGTTATGTGTCCCCTTGAACATATAAAACGAATCAAATTCTCTCAGCAAAAATCAAGTGATTCCTGAATGAGTAATTGTAGGTTGAAGGATGAAATAGTCTACAAAAGGAAATACAAGACAGAGTTAAATACTAAAATCTGGTCTAGAAGCTTTCAGAAGCCTTGTTAGTGGGTCTAATAATAGAAGCCAAAAGGCTCCTGAACATTTTTTAACTCTTCCTGTACAAAATTTCAAAGCAATACAATCTCTGAAGATAGGACAGTTTCAAACATGAAATATGGTTGTTGTAACCACCATTACCCTCTAGACTATGAATATAAAATCTGGAACTCAAGAAAATGGGAACAGGTTTCAGAGACTTCTTAATCCTGTCACTAGGACCCTTCCTGTTCACTTTACATTTGTTTAGATCTAAACAATGGACATAGTGGAGGGAAAAGAAGAGGGGAGGACGGGATAACAGAGACAGCTGGTTTAAGTTTTGTGTGTATTAAAATAATATAAATAATAATATTCTTATATGTAACTCTCATTCGGTGATCAACATGAGATGCACTATAGTTGCTCCGGGCTGCTGTTGAACAATATCTAAAAAATGTTATCAATGGTATTCCAAAACTCCACTTTCACTTTTTATTAATTTTTAGATAAAAACTAGTAATTTGTGCAGTGAAATCGGTCTCAGTTCTAAAGAAATAGATTGTCATCTAGCACTCTTAGGCCTGTGCATTCATTTATCACTCCCTTCAAAGCCAAACAGGAACAAAAATATAAAGAAACTCCAGGAAAAATCTTGACGGAATGAGGGACTATTTATATCACAAGGCCCAATCTCATAACCCCTTGCATATATTGTGATTCTTAGAAGTGCAAGTAGACCTACAGGATTATCATTTTCAGGATTTACCAAATAACATTTTTCAAATATGTCTTTTCTGCGACCCTCAATTCTTTGAGAATAGAGTACATTGTCTGTATTAGCAATGTATTTCTTCCTCTTCCTTGAGCTTTATCAAGAGTTGTCACGCATTATAGTTTGGTGACAGTGCTAGAAAAAAGTGAAGACAGAACTGACCTCTCATAGCATTTTTGTGACCATGGGGCTCACACGAGCAGCTTGGCATCTGCCGGCACATCTTTAGCGAGTTGGCAGCCCCAGCGCCCTTTGCAGGTTGCAATCAAACCTGCCTTCTACAGCAGCCTCTTTCTGGCTGATTAAGTTTAATGTAATTTTAATTAAAAACCACAGTGTCAAAGGGTTTAGCTGCTCGAGAAATGAGCACAGATTGTGGCACAGTGGCAGCAGTCACTTGGAAAATGGAAATGCATCCTGACAATATTGTGTAGGGGCCAGATAAACAAAGCTGCAGCTACTGTACCTTGCAAAAAGCTGGGAGAGACCATCATTGCAAGGAACCTTATTAAAAAATAAAGTATAGAGCAGTTCTAGTTCTTGTCTTTTAACCATTTTTAAATGCACCTCAGCAACTGAGTAGAGTAATAATTGCCTAGAATTAATTTTAGTCTTCTGTCCAAATTTTTACTTTTGTTCATTGGCATGTTTAAATTTTCAGTCCTTATTTATTTTGAACAGCAAAATATTTGCTTCACACAATAGACTTATACAACTTTTTCCTTAGGCTATAAAGAAAAAAATCCTTTCAGATTTTATCAGTGCTGAAAGCAGGTTCCATTTTAGGGAGTTTTTTTGCTTTTATCTCTTTCAAGCCTTTCTTGTCCCTTGAAGCAGATCACAAGGAGATTTTAATACTTTACATACTGCAGATATTGAGCAACATTTGGAGAATGACCAAAAGAATCACTTCACCAACAAAAGGTTGCATCATATCTATGAGATTTAATTCCATTAAATCTCAATATACACAGAAATATTGGTAAGAATAATTTCCAAAAGAAGTGTCTCTGTAACACTTTATTTTCTTTGTTGCCATAATTTTTTGAGTAAAGAGAATTGCTTTGGAGTTGTTAAACACCCTTGTCTTGGCAGAAGTTGCTATTTTTTAAACCTGTCCTTTGTATGTGTGTATTTCTGGAATGAAGGCTTGATCCAAAATCCACTGAGATTGGTGGAAAATCCCCAGTGACTTAGACTTTGGATCAGGTCCTGAGAAGTATATGTGCAATAGGTAGGTAATGTAACATTGTTCCCAGGAATTCCTTTCAGCAAGAAGCCTTTTTATTGTTCGTAGATGCTGCCGATGCTCAGGGGCCAGAACCCCAGGAGAATTCCACCTAGTGACGTCAATTCTGTAGAGGAGAACTTCCTCTGTCCCCTTTTAGGTTTGTGGGACATTTTCGAACAGATGGAGCCTATATAGGTGGGACGGGTTCCATCTGAACAGAAGGGTCACAAATGCACCAACTGAGAGGATAGACAGAGCTATGGGGGAGAGTTTAAAGGAGTGGACAAGGGGGATGGGAAGTCTGTACATAATCCAGCAGAGAGGAAGGAGCAGCTAAAATAAGCAGATGGGTAGACGAGGAGGGGAAATAATGTTAAGGATTGAAATATGTAGCACACCTAGAGAAAAGGTTAAGAGAGAAAATCAGAAGACAGAACTGGTGTTGCAATACAGATAGGAGGCATACAAAAGTCATTATTTAACAACACACATAGAAGGTCTGACAAAGAAAGTCAATTTTTAAAAGTAGTCATGTTCCAATGGAAGGGTTGTCCTGGTCATCATGTGGTGGATGCAGGTACTAGAATATACTTACAGGCATTGAAATTGCTTTGCTACATGGGGTACAACATGATAGAAAGATCAATGAAGGCCTGAATTAGGCCTTTAAACTAGATTTTCCTGACAAGTAAAATGCTTGTCTTGAAAAAAACTTACTTAAAGTACATGAATATATGATGGATTCTCTGTCTGCGAAAAGAGTAGCAGGGAGGGAGAAAAAGGAAACAGAAGGAAAACAAAGCAACATCCCATCACAAAATCTGAAGTGCAGATCACCCTGGAAGAAACAAGCCAAGGGTTGCACAGAAAAAGATGACTGTATATAACCAAATTACATAGGAGAGAGACCCTGCAAAATTGGAAAAAATTTATTTCAGCAATACAAATAAATAAATGTGTCACTTCCATTTATACTGCCCCAGGATCTAGATGGAAAAAGAGATTTGAATGCAGCTCCATTTACCAATGGTTTTGGATGCTGGTTGAAAAAGGACTGTCTCCTATCCTTAGCCTACCATCACTATTACTTAAATGAAAATGTAGATGAACATAACCAGCTTTTATTTAGTAGTGGTTATGATGTGATGGTAAGATTAACTTCCTAATATAATTTTGCAAAGGGCAGCAATTTTGTCATAAAGCAGCTACAAAATCACCAAGAGTTTCAAATTAATAAGTGCTGCCATCCATTACCTTACTACTACTATTATTTTATGAATATATATGCAGTATTTTGTTTTTAAATAAATGCTTTAGTCCAAAGCATTTATAACTTATAATTGCAGATTATTGTCAATTATGGAAAGATCTGTCAAGTCCAAAATTAATATCTAGCTTTATAATAGACCAGAGTAAAGCCCCAGAGCAGAGCACTGCCAAACATTTAAGAATAGTAAGATATCTTCCATTATTTGTAGCACATTGCTATGTACACAAGAACCTTCTCCTCACAGTTATTATCTCCAAAGTCCTTAGGGTGCAAGAACCACTCAGATTTGCTTCTCAGTTCTCCCTATGTTTGTGAACAAGGTTCTAAGGATATTCCATATGGAAATATGCAAGTAGTGCTTTTATGATCACCAAAGGAAGATGTTTCCCTGAAGCCTTTATGTGTTTTCAGAAAAAATCTGAGCATCTGCCTGGAGCCCATTTGAATCATATATGCAGTTCACTCCTACATCAAAATCTGACTGTGAACATAAAGGAAAATGCCCCAAGGGTTACATGACACAATAGCAGGTAACATACAGCACTTCACTGACATATATATAATCCTTTTATTTATGAATACAGAATTAGATGTTTATCTAGGCTTGTACAAATAGTTAGTTATATTTGATGAAGCAATGAACTAATTAATACCTCCATAAGAACAGGTAATTTAAAAATTCTGAAGTGTCAAAATATTTGATGTTTGAATCATGCTGAAGAGAAATGGTGCTATTACCTTGTTAAGAATGCTAGGATAAAAAGAGGGTAATCAATATCCTTCTTTATATAGTTCCATGGTGAAACAAATATAATATGTAACTATTTACATAGATTCCGAAGGATTGACTGAACACACTTGTAAATCTTTGTGTTCTAGGAAGTCCCTCAAATTTTGTTATGAGGGCGTACAAAGTTTTGTTATTTCCGAACTACTGTAGATCTTATATTGCACAATATAGTTTTGGGTATGTCCAGTCCTTCCAGTTCTGTTGCACGACTAAAGCAAATGCAGGTGAACTGGGTGATCAGCCAATATTTATTGAATGTTTTTAGCAGCATGTAAATTACATAGATTCAGTGAAACCAGGCATTAGTGGTAATGCAGTTCAGCGACTAAGATTGGCTGTAGACATTCATGGCAGAATACAAAGGGTACAACTCTGAGAAGACTTACACTTTTTCAATACTCCAAGAAAATTACTTGATCCACCTCTTGTGTTTGCACAAGCATAAAATTGTATATTTATAGAAGATATTATTGTATAAGCAACAATCTAGAGTATAAGTAAGATACTTTTATTTTGGTGCTGATTCTTACAGAAAGTATTCACTAAATTGTTTCCAACCTTCTATAGCCTATTAAGTTTTTTGAAATACTCCACTCACATGGAGATGACATTACAATATTGGTGCAAGTTGAAGTACTAGACCACTAAAAATTACAAACTTTGACCAAAACATGTGACTTTATCAAAGCTTCTTCGTTGAGGGGTCTTGGGTTTTTGTTTTGGTTGGTTTGCTTGTATGTTTGGTTTTGGGGTTGGTTTTTTCATTCCAAATATAGCAAAATATTTCAAATTTAAATTTAGTATTTATTTCACAGGTACCTCCGTAAGAGCAGACTTGATGATAATGATTTTCTCTTGTGTAAGTAAAAATATTTATGTGAATGAAATGCCTTCTACTGCCAGTGTAGCAGTTCTTTCTGCTATGCTGCTTGCAAAGTGGACATTGTATTACTGTGCTCCTATTTAAATTATTTTAGAGGTTTTTCTCCTTAGTTGTGCAACCTCCTCTTTGCTTTTCTAACAAAAACTTGCCAGATTGGAAAAGTGTGTACTGTATACTATTTTTTCAGCCCTTCTAAAATTAAATTAAATCCACTCAACATAGCAAAAGAGCCCTCAGGCATAATTCTACATACTATGTATTTACAGTATTAAATATTCAGCATTTTTTCTTTTGAAAGCATATTTTTTACAATTGCCATAAACTTCTATGCTACGCCATATTTGGAGTTGCATTTAACCTTGGTTTTTTTCAGGTTGTCAAAACGAAGCTTTTCATATTCATCAGTCTTTCTGATATATAAAAAACTTGATAGTTGATATAGAAGGGAATTTTTAAGTAGCATCTTCTATCTGAGCTTATATCCAGCAGAACTTGTGTACACTCTCCAGTTAGAACGGACAACCCTATCATTTGCAAGGATGTAAGTAATGAATTTTGAACACTTACTGAATAGAAGAGTAGTTTAATATTACAGCATAAAATACCTCTTTGTGGCAGCTAAATTGCCTCATTGACAAATTTCGTTTTCCAAATTAAAAGTGTGTGAACAGAAGCCATCTTCATAAAAGCTTTTTTCATGAGGCTGTTTTTTTCACAGAATCACAGAATGGGTCAGGTTGGAAGGGACCACAAAGGGGTCACCTGGCCCAGCATCCCTGCTTGAGCAGGGCCATCCCAGAGCACACGGCACAGGATTGTGTCCAGACAGTTGTTGAGTATCTCCAGTGAGGGAGACTCCACAACCTCTCTGGGCAACCTGTTCCAGTGCTTGGTCACCTGCACAGTAAAGAAATTCTTCCTCATACTCAGAAGGAATTTCCTGTCCATCAGTTTCTGCTCATTGCCTCTTGTCCTATTGCTTGGCACCACTAAGAAGAGCCTGGCTCCATCCTCCCCTGCTTTAGATAATGGCAGACATTGATGAGGTTCTGTCTCAGCTGTCTCTTCTTGAGATTGAACAGGCCCAGCTCCCTCAGCCTTTCCTCCTAAGAGAGATGCTCCAGACCCATAATCACTTTTGTCACCGTCCCCTAGACCCACACCAGGAACTCCATGTCCCTCTTGTACTGAATTACCCAGAACTGGCTCTTTTCTCCCTTAGAATTTATCAAGGAATACTGTCACTGGTCCACTGAATCAGAAATTAAGTTTTCTTATTTACCAATTATTCATTAATTTTATCATGGATTTAGAACTTTAATGACACCACATTCCAGCTGCCAGAGTGCAACAGTGACCAGAGTACTGCAGGCCAGGAGAGCAGGGACCTTGTCAGGCAGGGCCTGTCCCACTGCCCACGACAGCAGAGCAGGGCAGGCACAGAGGTGATGGCTGGGTCCTACCATGAGTTGAGATCAAAGAAGAAAAGTCTCTGGTGTACCATCCTCAAATATTCTTGACCTGTGGTCTTCTATCCATCTGTAGCAAGGATTAGAAAATAGTTAAGTGTCATCCCACTGGAAAATTGATATGGAGGTTTGAATTTTCTTAGCACTGGCTTATTTTAAGATGATGATAATTTGTTTTCATAAAGTCAAATCACAGACAAAGACATTAAGTCAGAGACATTTACACCTTTGTAAATATATAAAGCCAAGCTCTTATTCACAAGTTCCTATGGATTTTAATTTGCTGACCACAGAGGAAGTTGTAGAAAGGCTAAGTTAGTTTTATTTGGTGAGTTTCTTTTTGTTAAATTCTCCTTTTAGAGTAAAGTATAAACATCTGGAATTGAAATCCTCATTATAGGTATAATTTTATTACAATAGCAAACATTGAATAATATTGATGCTGTGTAAAATAAAGATGAACCTCTCTCCAAGGATCTTATATCAGAATTTCAGTCTGTAATGTTGGCTCTTACGCTATCCAGTTCAATTCATCCATCTCCTGCCATGATCTTGATGTGCTCTGAAATTGTACCAAAGTATAGCTGGTCACAAATTTCACACTTACCACTTTAGACAAGTGAAAGGTCAAGGGCTTACAACAGTTGAGCAGCTCCTTATCAGTACCAAAAAGCACGCACAGACTTGAAAGTGACTGCAGGTCAGATCAGCTGTAATTTACACTAACTGTGTTAAGTCCACACAGATCCATCCCACTACCCTCAGATAGCACAGTATGTATGCTTGAACACTGCTTACTTGTCTCTCTTCTCATCTGCTCTGTGCAACATTGGAATCAAATATACAAGCACACTTTCATTTAGTGCCATTCTTATGTTTTCAGAATAAACAAGCATTAAGTAGCTCTTCCAATAAAAAGTCTTTCCATATTTGGAGGGATCAGTTTAACTCCTAAGACAGAACTGAGATTTAAACCAGCCAGCTAACAGGAGGAAAATCAGGAGGTGGAACTAGAAGTGGTCTAGTATCTTGCTGAAAATGTTGTTAGAGAGAAATATAAAATTACATATTCAGCACATTTTAAAACCTGAAAAATAGGCATTATGTCTAGTCTGCAATGAGAAATTATATTCAGTGTTGGTCTGAATATTATAATATAGGATAAATAAAATCTAAAATGGGCTGATTGAACTCTCTTGAATCATACCAGATCCCATTTCAGCAGGCAACACTGGATTTATGGATTTTTGTTTAGAGGAATCTAACAGTGTAGGACCTCTATTGATCATTTTAATGTTCATGAGTGAAAGGACTGAGTTTTGTACGTTTCCCAGATAGAGAGAAAAAGCAAACTCAATATTGGTGACTTAGCTTTCATTCCTGAATAAACTAAAAACAGTGACTGAACCTAAAATAAACCAAACCAAAACCAAAAAAGCAACAAACCACCAACCTCTGATGTGCAGCTACTTTACATGTTGGTTTTGTCCTACAAAGGCCTGAGCTTCAGATTCAACAATCATTCTTGGGCAAGAAGAAATTGAGATCTCTTTGTCATGAAAATCTCTTATTATTAATCTCTTTTATTATTTTTATTTAGAACTGGAGCTGTTGATGTTCCAATTATTCTGTTTTATTATTTTTATTTAGAACTGGAGTTGTTGATTAATTTCTTTCCTGAATTAATGGTCATGTTTTAAAAATAATTTAAATATATGATGTACACAGAATAATATTTTTTTTAAATAATCCCTTTTTGGGTACACCAATTCCTTTTTTTTGTTTTCTAAATTTGACAGTCAAGTCAAACAACTGGATTTCTTTCTCACATGGTTTACCTGACAGTGCAGTTCAGCAAATCAGTTTATTCCTGATTAACAGAATCCATTTTGTGGATATCCTGTTTCCACTATCAGTGGCCTACTAGAATCATATTATGAACAGCATTTATGCACACAGTTCTAAAGTTACTATTATCAGACACTATAAATTTTGGTTTAAAAATTTAAATAACTTTAAATGGCATGATATACCAACAAGTTAATTTTTGCTTATGCCATGCAAAAGGCACTCCAATTATTTTTAAAATGAAGATTAATTATTTCTCCATATCTAAACTAGCTCTGAGTACAAATAACAATAATACCTTAAACTTTCAGTGCCAAAGTCTGGTAAAAAAGGGGTTTAGAGTCAGCTGGAATTATTGGCTTACTATGCACCATATCCAGTCTGTCCATTGTGTAATACTTAAAAATTCTTTTCGAGTAAAATGTATTTATTTTGTCTTGAACACGAAAATTATATTGAGATTTCTTCAGATGTGATGTTGTCATAGACTATGCCATAGTATCTTTGGACTGTGGCATTACAAATCAATAACGATGAATCTTGGCCTTTTATGTCATTGGACACAGTTGAGAAAGGTGTGAGAATATTTACAATGTACTTTATGCACAACTGGAATAGTTGCTGGAAATAGATATCAACAGAAAAAAACCTGAAGCCATCAGCAAAAGCAAATCACAATCAGCTACTCCTCCAGCACTGATTTTTGGAATTCAGGTGTACTGGAATTTTTTTAAGCACGACTGTCCATCTTTCACATCAAAATGGTGGCATAAGTACATGTAGGGAAATATTTCCTAAGAGAAAAGTGCAAGGATTTGCCTCAAGTTGTTGCTCCACTCAGTGTGAACTTGACTAAAACTCAAATTGTGAAATAATAAATTTGACATAAATTAAATGTTTATTCTTTGCTTCCCAGTGCGTGCAGTAACTTAAAGCCAAACACCAACAAACAAATTGGCAGCTGGTGTTTTAGTCTGTGAGGTGTTAGCCATCTGGTCCCATGAAATAAAACATTTATTTGATTTGTCTGAAGTATGTAGTTAAGAGATACCCAATATGTAAAGGCATTAAGATTTTGCTTTCAGAATGTTGGAACTCCTTTTCCTTGAAATTTCATCAAGAGTACACATACTCACTATTATGTATTCATCTCTGCTAAGTCAGATGAGGAGCTTCAGAATGAAAGTTGTCTTCAGAAATTCCCATATGGTTTTGAATAACAGCTGCTATAGCACAAGCCAAGTGGCACACTCAGCTTTATATAGCACTACCTACATGGTGCTTTCTGTTCCAGGACTGCTTTCATTTGTTCCCTTCCTTGCAACAAGTCCACTGGTCTCATCAGAATATCCAAAGGAATTTCTTCTTTCATGAAACTGCATTGCTAATGGTTTCTGCAGTATTCCTGATGTCTAGTGATATGAAAAGTTTATTTGAAAAGTTTAGTCACTAATTTTGGCTCATGTCCTTCATATGACACCGAAATTGTTGAATACCAACCTAATATTAACAAGATAATCCAAAATCTACCAAGAGTATTTAACGCTGTCCAGAACATATAATTGCCTGGGAATGTTTCAGTTAGATGATAGGTTACAAAACTAAAACCAATTGCCCAAAATGAGACTTAAAAGAGAAAAAAATTCTTCTTTGGTAAGACTTGGCAGTGCTCCGTTTCTATTCTTCTTACTGAGGATGTTGGATATGCACAGGAGGGCATCAGTGATATCCTGGCTTTCTAACACCAGAGGCTTTCCCACAAAGCAAAGCAAGGGCTTCTTACAGAGCCTGTTTGCTTTAGTCCATGCACATCATGCCCACAGGCCCTGAAAAGTGTTCTGGGACACTGCTGTTCTCTAAGGCTCTTTGGCTTATTTGCATCAAGTTGTCGAATCCTAGCCAGGAGTTTTTTTGCTGATATGGATTATCAGTTAATAAAAGCTCACTTTTGTTTTGAGGAACAAAAGTGTATACTTCAAAATGGCAATGGAAAAAAAATGTAATCCAAATTCCCAATGCCAGCGTGTTTACAAATAAATTCCATGTAATTTACAACTAGAGATATCCAAAGAACTTCATTTAATCATTATCCCAAAACATACTGCAGGGCAGAGTTAAGATTGTTGGGTTTATGAGCTGGTTGTATTTTTCTTTTATTTTTTAACTTATGCTAAACTTGGAATCCTTTCAGATGAACTGCAGGTATGGTCTTTATAGTGTGCAGGGGTTATAAAACACAATGCATGTCCTCAGCTCCCCAGTGTGTTTGCTATGGGGACAGGATACAGAAAAAATCAAACTACTTTTAGTTCTGTGGCCCACACAGAAGTGTCACAAATCTAAAGACTGATGATTGATTGTAATTTACTGTAGAAAAGGTCTTCTCTGGCTTAAGCGAACTATTAACATTTTCCACAAAATCCACAAAGCAACCCTTTCTGAGTGGAAAACAGTCAAGTCTGCCAATACTAAATTAAAGTGCTTCAATTAGGAGACTGTCACTCATCACAACAACATGGCAGAATATAAAAAGGCACAGCAGAGAGGGTCTGAGGCAAGAAAACTAGTACTTAAGTAGAGGTTCTCAAAGGTAATAGAGAGATCAAAACATATTAAAGTTAGCCAGCAGTCTAGAACTGTATTGGAAAACTTGAAAAGGAAAGAAGTGATGGTTTTGAAAGCTTCTCTTTTGCAGTGAAACTCCAAGTGCTGCCTCTGCTGTTTTCACAGTAATGCTTTGACTACATGCTTAGCTCCCAGTACCATGCATTAACCGTTTTTACAGTTTTCATCAGGGGCCAGCTTAGGAAAGAAACAAATGCTCAGGGCTGAACTTAAGTAGATTTTCTGGACTTGTGGATGTGTGTGGAGATTCCAAGTGAGGCAGGCAAGGGCCATTTTGGGCATTCAGGCACCTTGACTACAGTCTGTGTGTTACCTAAAACTCTGCTACTGCCTGTGTTTATTATATCTGACAAATATTGTTTATTTTTGTGCTAAGGTAGGAATATTTTAGCTGGTTTTTCTATGTTTGTGCTGAAGCTTGAGCACTTTGTAGCTAGATTCTCTTGGATGATTAAAAGGTCTATTTCTTTCACACAGAAAGGCCTTTTCTCAAAAACAATCTTAACATCTGAATCTAAAATATTCTTTCTCTTCATTTATAAAGAACACCTAGGTCTGTTCCTCTGTTTAAATGGTCAATGAAATGGTACAGACTGGAAGGATGAGTTGAGAAATAGACATGACCAGACAGAAGCAGTTGTATGTCTTGGACTCAGACACTAAAGGCAGGATTAAACTGTCTAAACGCAAGTACTTTCCATTTGAGGTGCCCTAGAGTATCCAAAATATCCACACATATGATCTTTGCCAACAGGCTTTAAACCAGGTACGTCAGGGGATGGTGATGACAGCTTGCAGATAAGTGAGGGAAGAGCAATCGGGGCACTAAATACATGGGACAGGGTGACAGGAGCAAAAGAGCCCTCAGGAAGGATAAGACAGGTTAAAAGAAGGTTTGCCTCAAGTGTTTGTGCACAAATGCTCACAGTCTGGGAAGCAAACAGGAGGAGGTGGATCTCTGTGTGCAGGTGCAGAACTAAGGCAGCATAAGAATAACTGAGATGTGGCAGGATCTCTGCATTGTAAGGAACACACAAGTTCTTTAGGAACACCAGGCAGCAAGGACAAGGAAGAGGGGTGCTATCTATGTGAGGAAGCAGCCTGGATGTATTGAGCTTTTCTGTGGAACAGTAGGTAGAGTGACTGAGGACTTGTGAGGCATGGTCAGAGGATAGGCAAGTAAAAGCAACACTGTACTGGGAATCTGTTATGGATCACATAGTCAATATTG
The DNA here is from genome assembly GCA_013398075.1 of Notiomystis cincta. NCBI lineage: Eukaryota > Metazoa > Chordata > Aves > Passeriformes > Notiomystidae > Notiomystis > Notiomystis cincta. Next base: position 9,790 of record VZRX01009012.1, on the reverse strand, counting down.
GGAAATAGATAAAATTTTCTTTAAGCAACTGAAGGAAGTCACCAGATGATCGACCCTTGTTTGTACAGATTGCCATGCTAGCACTGAAAGATTCTGGAAAGGACCTGGGGGTCCTGGTGGGCAGTAGTCTGAGTGCACTGGGAGATTTCAACAGGAGTGTTTCAAGTAGAACAAAGTGATTATTCCCCTCTGCCTCTTTTTGAGGCTGCCTTCAGTTTTGGGGTCTCCATCACACGGAACACGCGGGTAAACTTCAGCAAGTCTGACAGAGAGCTACCAAGATGGTCAGGAGGCTGCAGCACATGTCTTGTCAGGAGAACATGAAGGGATTGTGTTTCCTTCAGGGAAGGTGTGGGGCATCTAGTAGCAGCTTTCTGATACCTGAAAACCTAGGTGGTTTTTAAGAAGGCAAACACAATTTCTTTACTAAGGAGCATAGTGGGTGAATGAGAGTTATAAATTGAAATAGGAAAGGTTATAGCTTATAGGAAATAAGGGAAGATTGTTCCACTGTGAGAAATAACTGAGCACTGAAAGAGGGGCCCAAAGAAATTATGGAATCTCTGTCCTTGGAGGTTTTGAAGACCCTATCTGGACAAAGTTCAGAGCAACATCCTCTGAATGCTGTGTTGATCCTTTTCTGAGCAGGGTGTTGGACTGAAGACCTCTTGGAGTTACTTCCAGCTGGAAAGACATTCAGTTCTATTGTATAGATATATGTATATGTATATGTGCATATGTATATGTGTATATGTATGGTGCAGAAACCACAGGAGACACTAGCTGTTCTGGAATGCTGAATACACATTATAGGGAAAAGCCAAAGACATGTCATATGGCTTTAAGAGTTATGTTTAGGCAAAAGAAGGCCTGATTGACTTTTAAAAATGGCCAGATGACACACTCATCTTCCCACAGGAAGTGAAGTTTATGCAGAGGAGTATGTGCCTACCTCTTCTTTTTCCATCTTTTATCTGTTTTATCATTTTAGAATTAATTTCAGGGGAATTTATCATTATGGTCTTTTGACCCGATGGAAAGACTTTTCTGACAATTCCTAACAAGTGAAATTCTCTTTTCAAAATGCCATTCAAATTAAGGACCATGTTTCAAGGTTGTCTCAGCATGTTCCTGATTAATTTCAAGTCTATACAATAATAGACACCACTGAGTGTAGGGAGGTGTAGGGAGAGGAGTAAAATGGACTTTAAAATATTCAGTCATATAAGTAATAATCCATAGCAAGTATGGTCTGACTTATGATACTACTGTGAGCAGCTCACACCCAAATGTTTCTTCTTCTTTAATCTAAATGCTGTTGGTCACGTGGTCATATGTTGCTACATTAAAGATGTGTCTGATAACCCTTCCTTGCCACAGGTCTTGTCAGGGTTGAGATTCCCTGTTCACATCCCAGTGTGTATGAGTGAGATGGGTAATTACTTCCAAATGATTTTTGTTATCTTTTAAAATTCAGAGGAGATAAAATGCAGAGCCGGGATTTTTCAACTTCAACAATTTAACGCAGCTCAGAGCAGATTCAAGTTTTGTTTTCACTGTCTATATATTATGCTCTAATGTTGCCTATTAGATTCAAGCCAAGCAGAAGGAAAGGATGAATTTGCATATCCATTTCCATTCAGGTTATGGACCTTTAAATCCATGTTGTTTGTGTCTATAGACTAATGAGTGCACCATTATAGAGGAGGCTTAGTGTGTCTCTGTATTTGGAATGTCCAGATTTTTGCTCAGTATATAATATTTTGAGAGCCATTTTTTTCAAGCATAGTGTAATAGGCTTTAACTTTGCTAAGCTTTTCTGCCAGGCCTCCAGTGCCCTGCTGTTCTATTATATTGAACTTGTAAGCAGGATGCTCTGCCAGGCTCACCCAGATTACTGCTGCAATAAGGGCCCTGCTGAGTGACTAGTGTCATGATAAGTGCTAGGGAGGGAGTTCACCATCTTGGCATACTGTTCTCATCTTATTAAATTCAGCTTTGTGGAAGCAGGGAGTCTGCCTCTCGGCCTCACTGGCTCTGGCTCAGTCCAACTGCTACTGTCAGACAATATGAAAATAGGAACCACCACAGCTAATGGCAGGTGCTGCACCACCACAGCTGAGGAAAAAAAGAGAGCCTTTTCTTTTTTCTTTTTCCTTTTTTTTACTTTTAATAGGTACTTGACTGGATTGATTTGGAAACATTTAGCTATTTAATATTATTAATATAGCCTTCATACCCACAGATACTTGCTGAGATACTGTTCTTTTTGAACTTATTCTGTCCACTTTATATAGATTCCTTTGTTCTTGCTTATTTACATGAAGGAATTATAATGTAGCAAAGCCCTTGGAACAGGTCTGATACCATTTAGATTTAGTAAGTTATGGTATTGCAAAGACACAGTCCTAACATCCCTATTCAGACAAAACTCCTTACTGGGTGCTGCCTGAGAAAAATTTCCCAAATTCTAGTCTTGGATTACTACTCAAGCTGAAGTGAGTTTCCTGTTCAATCCCCCCTAAACTCAGTAACCCCTGCTTGTCTAATTCTCATGTTTCTTTTAAAAATCTAACCTTTAGTTTTGGGTGGAGATTCACAATCTTCCCAGTGCCCTGAAATGACCAGCTGTGATCTGAGTGTAAGCTGTGCTGCTGAATGCAGCAGGAAAAGTGCCACATTCATAGAGAGGAGAGAGAGAACAAGGGAATATGCATTTGCAAGCCATACCCATGGAGAGGAAGAAAATCACTCATTTTGTAGTATGAATTGCAGTAAAGCACACCTTAGTTCTGAATGGTCAGAGAGTATTTGACCATCTATTTTTGAGCCTAAGGCTCTTCTGAGCTACAGATGAAAAAGGCTTTTCCAAAGGCTTGTGGAAGGATAGATAAATTACTTCTGCTCTTCCTGGTATCTGAGCACATACAGACTCTTCTTTGACATTAGCAAAAACATTTGTTTCTCACTGTTCAACAACAAATGTTCGAATAACCCCATCATTGTCACTTCAACATTTTGTAAATTGAACAACACATGCAGTAACCTTTCTGACAGAAATATCAATGAGGTCTAGCTACAGAAGTCGCCTTATAGCAAAACCAAGTTGGGATCAATAGAAAATCCAGGTTTTCAACTGTGTTTGTGGCAGGAGTTGCTAAGTCTGGCAGGTTGCATTTCAGCATCACACTTGTTGGCCATGTCAGTCTTCATAAGAGTGATAGGTTTGATTAGACTCTTTGAGAGAGGCTGATTCAAAAATTCAGACAAAATAACATCTTTCTGCCAATTTGCAGTATCAAATTCACAATCCATTCCAGACTCATCAAAGCAAAGGAATAAAGGACTTAACATTTTAATCCCCCCTGAGAAAATGAATAAGAAAATTATGTCTCTGAAAAGTGTAATTTTTTTCTTGAAAAACAAGAGTGGAGAACTGTTAGTGAAACTGACTACCATGAATGTTGTGTGTAAGACCTTTCAAATCCCAGGCAATTAGCATGCCAGAGAATTCTTATCAAAATTCGAGGGCAGATGAAAGGATAAAACAAACCTATGTGGTCACGTTCATATGTAACACAAGTCTAATTTTTTTATACCTGTTCTTCATTCTATATCACATTCAAAGCTGTCACTTTCAAAGGTTTTTAAATGCTCCTTCTAAATTACAAATTTTTCTTTTGTTGTTGTTTTTTTTTTGTTTTGTTTTGTTTTTTGTGGGATTTTTTTTGTTTTTTTTTTTTTATTTCTTTGTTTTTCTTGTTGTCCTGATTTGCTGTGCTGTAACTGGGGGGAGCATGGGTGGAGTGGTGTTTTTCTTACTCCAGTCACTGTGTGATCCACACAAAGTAAATTGCCAAGAAAAAAAAAAAATTAATTTAGAAGAGATTTGAATGTTAACTTTTCTTCTTTTTCCATCTCTTTTACTATAGCCTTAAAAAGTTCAGTTGAAATTCAGAACACTGCCACTAATGAATGAATTACAGTGGAATGGCTGCTGGAAATTGTCCAGGAGAAGTATAACCAAGAGGTAAGTAGAGAATGCTAATAATTTTTGCATTATATGAAATTGGTTTTATTTTGTTTTACTTTCAAAAAGACCCAAGCATCTCAGGCTTAGATCTTTGCCACCAAATCCACGCTTGGAATCAATAAATGTGAGATGATTGTGCCATGATTTGGGAAATATTTTATGAGGAATGCATGGAATCTGCTCCAACTTAGAGATGACACTGATCTCTAGCCTTTGTGTCTGAGAATATGGAACAAAGAAAGTGTTTGTTGCCTGCTAATCAAACAGATTTATTTTTGGTTTTCATGCTATAATTAAGTGATTCAGTGGAGAGTTGCTCCTCTGTCAGATTCTGAGGGATTAAATGCCCTTGGGATATGACCTCTCTTTGTGAGGTGGAGCATCAATTCAGGATTCAGTTTTTCAGATTTTTCTTCATTCTAATATGGAAGAAGAATGCCTCTGAGATATTCCAACTGAACAGCAAAATTGTAACAGGATAGCAGAACTGGAACCACTCTTCTCTGTGGTAAATCTGGACTTTGAAACTCATTTCCATCTTCAATGACTTTGCAGCTGAAGAGTTTAGTGCTTTTAAATTACAATCAAGTGGGCAGAATTAAGGTGGGCCTATGAAAAAATATTCACACTGGTCTTTCATTCATCACATAAAAGTAACATAGAGTGCTTTACTGAAGATAGGTGTACCTTCTCATCACTCTTCAGGCATCCTTTGTCCTAGTTAGCTGAGAAACTTTTTGCAAAAGGCTTTTGTGAAGTACATCAGATATACACCAGCTGTGTAAACCCAGGCTTGCCTGTAGTATAATGGGAAAAGTTACGAACGTGAAAATCTGAAACAATGAGCAAATCATGTAATTGTTTTAATTAAGTCAAGTTATTTCTGTTTGGTTTTTTTAAATTTATTTGTTTATTTATTTAGAACTGTATGAGAACAGCATTTTTTGATTTAGCAGTCTGGAGATAAATATACCCTTGCAACATTTGCAGCAGAGACACTGAATCGTTATGCTAGAGTGAAAGAGAAAAACAAATTAATCTATTTTCACTGTCCAAGTTGAATGAAATGTGAAAAATAAACAAACAGCACAGATGGTGAAACAGTTTAAATTTTTAATACTCTCCCAGTGTTAATAATTTCCAATATTTATAACAGCATGATAGCAACATATATTAAAATATGTTCTTTTATTTAAATAAAAAAGTATTAAGCAGATGAGCAATTAGCTGTTTTCAGCAAAGTCAAATCTAAAAAAAATATTTTTGGAACATAATCAGTTTAAATTTTGCTGCATGAATATTAAACAATATGTTCAAATGCTGAATCTTTGGCAGGATCTTATTGCCGTCTATTGCAGATAATGTATATGAAAACTTACAGTTCTGTGGGCTCATTTTTTTTCTTTATTAATTTGCTAAGTAAGTGTAGACAAGCAGACCTAGAATTCTCAGTAAGTCTCTTCATTGTTTTTCAGTATTCTCACAAATGGAACACAAATTTTGGAGAGAATCCCAAATGGCAGGTGCTGACACTAAGTAGAGACAGGAACAGCCTTCTTGTTAACATATTATCCACTCCTCACCTACCACTGCTCTGTTACAAAACTCATTGACAATGAAAGCTAAATGAAGTAACTGAAAACTAATTCAGTACTGTTACAAATATTTCAGATAGATTTCTGCAGCTCAGAAGCAAACAAGCAAAGAAATCTTCTCTCTGCCTAGCCCTGTTGGATAATATCCAAGCTACTATATTTTTCTCTCCAGAGCAAATTTAAAGCATTCTTTGCAAAAGGTGGTGTCCTGGAGTGCTGAACTAGGGAAACAGAAAGACAGATGGAGGAAATCAAATGAATCAGGTACTGCTGCTTGCACAAGGAATTGAATGAGGTGGACAAGTAGTTGATATGACCTTAGTAGAACTATTTTGCTGTGTAACAGATCCATTAATAAATTTAGTAATGTTAGAGTATTCTATATGTTAAAATTGATATAAATAGTCTCACCTCAACATAATCTTCAATTTATTTCTTTCAGAAAGTTAGAAGGAATATGTTAGTTTATGCAGTGTTGCAAGTAGTTTAGGTAATGATATTTATTTATACATAAACCTTTTCACTGTTCTTCCCTTCCTCCTGTCAAATCTCAGAGTGTGCCCATTGTTCTCGTATTTTGAAAAGCCAAAGAGCTTTTCTTGCATAATAGCAGAGACAGCTATGTGGGCAGTGACTCTGAAGGATATCTTTTTGTTTAGAGGTCCCCATGAAGGTTCATTCTGTTAAACTGCTGATCATGCTGTCAGTTTATAGAACTTCCTTTTTTATTTTCTCCTTTAAATTGAGGATTACATTTCAATATTAGTCTGAGGGAGCTAGCATCTTGGTTTTTCATACCCTTTTTGGAAACTGTAACCCTGTGGTAGATACCTTGTGAGTTTTGCTGGGCGAATATGAAACTGCACTATTAGCTTGCTTCTAGGCATCTGAAATAGGGAGGAGAGGGTGCCTGTACCCCCTTAGTGGGTAGGGACATGTTGCAGTGCCAAGATTTTCCAGAATGGTTAGTGGCTGAAGGTGTTCTGACTGTTGGGTGGGATACCTCATAATGAGCCTGATTTTTGGAAATTAGCCTTTGAAACTAGGCCTTTAACAACAATCTAACACTCTCAGATTTCTGACAATGCTGCCTTGTTTTCCTCCTTGATTTTTGTAGCAATCACTGTGGACCATCTCCGGTGAGTATCACAAAGGCCGTCTATATTGAGTGTTAATTTAAGTGGTACTCGTGATAGACTCACATCCTTTACATAGCAGCCACAAGAGGGGGGTGTGGAACACTCACAGAATATTAGGGTTTAGTCCTCTCACAGTTGTCAGTGTTATCGATACTTTCTCTGATTTTTACCATCCGTCCACTTTTAGCACCAGGCTTCTTTTTCTGGAAATCACAGTTTGCATCAGTTTACTTTTAGATAGGAGGAACCTTTAGAGGGTGTTCTGATGGAAATATTCCGTCACCTAAATTTGATCCCCTTTTGCTCTTTAATAGAACAGTTACAGCTGTTTAACACTTTCAGAGAATTATGCAGCTATTTCATCACAGAAAAAGGGGTTAATGGAACGACATGGTTTTTTTTCCAATAAACAAATTCTAATTGATACATAGATTGTAATCACAGGAAATGCTTTTTTTTACAGCAACTGTGCTGTGATGGACTATTTTAGGGTCAGAGTAGTAAATACTGTAGAAAATTTGTACATGAGGGCAAAAGGAATAGACAATTGCTTTTGGGGACTGTGTAGATTAGTACATCATTGCATACTAACAAAGTGCTAATTGCTCCTTTTGACCACGGGCCCAGTTTGCAGAGCTTTAGCACAAATACGTCCTGTACACTAAATTACAAAACTAACACTGCATTATTTCTCTCTACAGCTTGCAAATTCTTGTAGGGCAGTATGCATTAGACTTAATTAGATGCAAAGAAAAAGGATGGCATGGAGATACTCACTTGTAATTTAGAAAGAACAGCCGTGGTGCTAGGTACCCAGGTTGCAAATCCTGCATTTGTTTTGTGGCAGTAATAGTAAAAGCAAACACTATATAGATATTTATATAATTTTAGGATTGTTTAATATTGTGTATAACTACACAAGTAATTTACCTCTACTCAGTATGTTAGCTAAAAACAAAGAGATGTGAACTACTTTGAACAGGTTGTTGGTACTGATTTTATAGAACTTTTAAAATAGCAGCTGTTTAGCATATTTGCCAATTATTTAATGATCCTTTAACAATAACTGGGAAGGAAGAACAAAACTCTGTAGAACAATTGCTCTTCTTTATCTTCACTGGAATCACACTCAGAATAGTAGATGTTTTAGTTCAGAAAAATAGTATCTCATCTCTCTGCACCTTTTCTGGAAGTCCAGAATTATTTGTTCACAGAGCCTTTCCACTCCTCAGACAGGACAGAAAGAAGCATTGCAACGAGACACATGCAGAGTCAATAGGAGACCTCACTTGCTTGGAAAGGCATAAATCTACAGGTGTCACTCCCATTCTGCTGCACATCATTTAAGCCTTTTATGTACCAGCTCTTGTTTTTGTTTTTTGGCTAGCAGAGAAATTTGAAGATTGGGCTTCTTTCACATATCTGTTTTGGTCCCTCTTTTCTTTTCATGCAAGAGTTCTTATAGGTCTGACACTCTTTTTATGTAAGCAGCCTGGCACTAAGTGAATTTAATATCTACTGTAATTTAATTCTAGCTCTGCAGATTCTTCATTTTGGATCTTAAGAATCTAGTACTAGAGATGGAACCTGAGACTTCAGGCATTGCTGTAGTATTTGAGGTTAGGGCATGTATCAAAGTATTTTAGTAAGGAAATATTTGGTAAGGGAAAAGAAAAAAGGCTGTAGGGAATAATCCAGTGCTGTGAAAAGAACAGACTAAAGCATTTCTTAAGTTTTCCTTTCACACATTTTTAAAACAATATGAATACTGAATAACACGAATTACACTCTCTAATCTATTTTTTATAATAAACAAGATGATTGCAAAAAAAAAAAAAAGACAATGAATAAAAAGTAACTGAAAAGGACAGGTATGTGTCACCATAAGGGCACTCTGTGTCACAAAGCAAGTATGCCTTAGTTCCAGCCAAAACAACCACCCACTCAGGGTACTGAAGGGTAGGCATGCTGTTATGACCCAGATTCAAATGGTGAGACTAGGAGCGAGAAAATGAAAGTGTTAATAATATTACAAGCACAGAGCTAATGGGAGGGCAATTTCTGGGATTCCCCTTTCATTCCTATTCTCTCTCAAAAGGAAACTAGAGAGTTCCCTCTGGAAAAGGGAAAAAAAAGTAGTCGCTTTGGCTTATCACCAAATGTTGAATATTTCGACTGAGTGATACGTGGCAGAACTGTGCACCTGTCCTAGTTGGAAATATATGTGTGAGTACTGAAGAGGAAAGATGAATTGAGAGGTATAAAATATCTGAGGTCTTGAATCTTTGACTAGTGCTGAAACATTTTTTGAAAATGGGAAAAGATTTGTAATTCAACATACTGACATACTTCTTTGTTTTGCTGCAGCTGACATAAGTTTGAAAGACAATAAATCTGTTGCAGCCATCAACACCAAACCAGCAGCCTACCCCACCAAATAGCTTGCACAATTGGCATTTTGGAAAGGATGGAACATATGCTTACCATATTGCTGCAAAAGCTCCTTTTTCTTACTCCTTGTTGTGCCTAATTCAGTTCATTCTTATTAGAACAAGCATTTTTATGTTGCTGAATTTATGTTGTGTATTTTATGTTTTACAGAAATATTAGGAAGCCCTCCAACTCAGATAGGCTTGGTATCATATTAACACTGAATGTGATTAAAGAAGAGTTAACATTAACAAATTCAACTGCTTTACAGTGGTTGCTTTTTTAGTTTTTAGTTAAGTTTAATAATTTAGAAATTAAAGTTTTATCAGATTCTATCAGCTCCTATGTTGAACAACACTCATAGATACAAATTACTTGATTCATTGCAAGTGTCTTGTAGGTAGATTATCTATAACGGAAATAAGGATTGCAGCATCAAGTTCTCTGAAAACTTCTACTCCTTAGGAAGTCCTGTATGCAACCCATTCTCACACAGTAAGTGTAGGACAGTAAAGATAATCTTTTGATAGTGATCCCTTTAAGTTGTTCAAACTTAAGTGGGTTACAGGGCTACCACTACTTTTTTTCTGTTA